>MU866472.1:0-25735 GCA_033296915.1 Triangularia setosa | reverse complement strand
CTCCTTGATACGAGCCAAGAGTTGATTGATGGTGACTTGAGGGTTGGACATGTCGGCCATGGTAGGTGCTTGCCTTCAACTTATCCGTGACAGAGGTTCTGTTCAGGGGTTCGTCACAGATTCCCAGGAATCACTCATGATTCCTTTGTGTCCTGGATGATCCACCTCCTATTGGTCTGTCCTTCTTTCTTCGATTGGCCACCGAGTCCCCGCTTTCCCAATTGGTTGTTTCCTTCGGGAGTCCACATCATATTCGTAACAAAAGTCAATATACTGGTTTACCACACTTTCTTCCAGGGCACAGTTCCCTGCAGTTCAGTGTCTGCCATTCTAGTTACAGGGCATAGTTCCCTACTTCTTTTTCTTTTCCAGGGCATAGTTCCCTATACTTGCCTTCCTTCGGTGCCACCTCGCACCGTCGTGTAACGGGCTGAGCCCTGGCATGGACCTTGGCAACCCTCGGCCCTGATGAAGCTATTCCCAGAACACGCGCACAGACCACCACTCCAGAACCTTCTATCACCGCGCACTGGCCAACACGCTTGGCTATATCAGAGGCTCATGTTGTCAAACCTTCTCTTTCTCTTTTCCTTTTCTTCTTCAAGTTCAGTGTACTCGTAGAGTGGCCTAGCTAGTTGCAAAATACTACCTTGAGACCGTTACACGTCGTACCTCACAGTCCAAGGACCCCAGAGTCTTCAGGTAATTGCTTCCGACCTACCCGGCAGGGCATACAACTAGCCTGCCGGCGACATATCTCAACAGATGGCCCTGCAAAAGTGGCTGCAAAAGTGGCTGCAAAATTGGCTGCAAAAATGACTTGCAAAAGTGGCTGCAAAAGTGGCTGCAAAAGTGGCTATTCCAGGCCTTACCTTGGGCACTTTATATTTATCAAATCTGTCAAATCTATCAAATCAAATCAAGTTTTGGATTTGATTTGTTTGGTGCCTCAAAAACCTTGATTTGATTTGTTTATTTGATTTGATTTGATGGATTTGTTTGATAGATTTGATTTGTTGCCAGCGCTGGTCATGTGTCTGTCACATTGCTGCCGATTGCCAATTTGGGGCTGCCCGCTGCAATACGAATGCATCAATTCGATGGTGATGAGTTTATTGTGGATCCTATTTTAAAGATATGTGTCATGGGCCTGTGCCAAGATGGGTGTGTGAAAAGATGGTGTAAGGTACGAGTATGTGCAGTGAGGTGACCTCCTTAATTCTGAACCCCAGGAAGTCACTGGAAACCGTGTGGTGCTTCTAAAAATCTTTCCAGAACTTCATGCTGCCTTGAAAGATGCCATTTATTGGTTCACCCCCTCACCCCGACGATCTCGCATGCCTGTGTGGTTGTCTACCTGCCTTAAGACACTGCATGTGAAGTCTTACAAATGCAGGAACAAAGCTGAGCCCATTGGTTGGTCCATCAGACACCGAGAGGCCGGATTATTAGGAAGCATCGAAAATCAGCTTGCTCAGCCCCATGTCCACTTTACCTTCTGGTCAATTTTTCAGATACCTTGTGGCATAGATACGTAGGGCCACATTTCTTCCGTCGGAGCCCAAACCTGCAAGCTAAAACTCGGCTGGTTGCTAACCGTGTTCCGGGTGACGTCTTATTTTTCACCGCAACACTGGCCCGCCTCCATGGCTGACAACGGCCAAGCACAGTTAGATAAGCTTTTGGATCACCACGAACCCTGCAATGTTTACTGTGCCCCGTGATCCCGTGGCCTCCTGGTCTGAGAAATTCCAGTGAAGAGCTGTGGGAGCCGATTGGCCCCAAGCCCCCTTGTAGGTAGCTGATCGCCATGGCGTCGCACAAGACTAGGGAAGGTCCATTTTTTGAAAATTTTCGAGTCTGTGGAGGCATGCGGAGACATGCTGTTGATCCAAGTGACTCGGTGTCCTGTGCTGTTGAACACTTCTTATCAAATCTTCCGTGAGTGCGTGCTGCTATCAATCAGGTGCCAAGACCTTCCTGTTTCGTATGGTATTCAGTTTCGGAGGGCTCAAAGTCGTGAAGGATGATGTACATACATTTTGCTGTCCTTCGTGAACAAGCCCAGCACTGTAAACCTCCCCAAATCTGTTCCCTAGTCTGGCGGCATGCGTTTTTTCTTGTCCCCGTTCACTAGCGTTCGGGTGCAGGAAAACAGGGTAGTATTCATCTTTGATCCATTCCTTGACGTCTCTTTCCACTCGAAACACTGGACGAGGGTAACCTGGTTGTTGCTTATAACTGCCACTTCATCAGTGTAATTTCCCTCCTAAGTGACAAAACTGTCATAGCACACGCAGATAGTGGATCCATCTTACCCCTGCTGTCCCGCACAGCATTTCTGCTCATATTCCAGGTTGCCGTGCAATAGTCATATAAACTGAGCTCTCGCCATGTCTCTTCGTCTCCTGTTCTGCCCGCAGGTCGACGAGTTAGTAAATCCTCTCTGCTGTGGGTGCACTGTTCCAGATCACAAGCCAGCTTTCCCCGCCTCTTCAGCATAAGTGGTATCCCACCGCAGCAATACCTGAGTCTCGCCTGAGAAACCACAATACCAGTCATCATGCCTTCACACTCCAAGTCACGCTCCACCCCCACCTCACCTTTAACCTCTACCTCACCTTCAACCTCTACCTCACCTTCGACCTCTGCCTCACCTTCTTCCTCGCCGCCACCAGAAGAACCACCAAAGGCAGCTTCCCACGGAGGTGGGCATAACATCGTCACCGGATCTAGTAATGGGTCTCAGCCAGCCATGGCCTCCAAGACAAACCCGAAAGCCGGACATCGGATCGTCTCTAAGGTGGGTACCGTTCAGGTTCCATGCTTTCAATGCGAACGAAAGGAATTTCTGACCAACATGTTCACGACAGCCAAAGTAAGAAGACAAACATACTGCTTCTTCCCACCACGGACGGATGTTATGCCGGGAGACCTTGACAGGGGGCTTGCATCTTGGCATGAATCACAACATGAAGTTTGAATTACGTGATCTTGGATTGGTGGATGGCCGGAAGATTTGTGTTGTGTAACGATGGGACGACAGCATAGGTATCTTGGTGTTATTTGCCGGATGGTACATTGTGCAAACATGGAGTTTTCCTTGGGCCGATCATTCGCACACCTTCATGGCGTTTGTTAGTATTGCTGCTGGAGCATTAAGGACGTTTCCGGCGATTTGGAGGGTTTTCCAAATAGTTAATACACCTAAAAGTTTTAGTCTTTGGCGTTTGAAATTCGATGATCTCAAACACGTTGCCAGCATTTGGTATCTGCGTTAGATGTGTGAAGGAGATATTAAGGGATTGTGTGGGGATAGGGTGCCTTTCGGCGGAGGCAGGCACCCTCGAGCTCCTTTCGACGATTCTGCCTTGACTTAGCCCCTTGGTTACTTCTTCCTTATGCAGCCTGATACCTCAGAAAGATCTATCTCTATGGCCCGAGGTAATGTAGGTTCCGTTGTTGCTCATGAGACATCGTGATAGACCGTACTCGTCAGATGTCACTCGTCAACCCAACCCAGGTTTACCGGCAGTCGAAGAAATCGATATACTAAAGAAAACAAACAGGGCAATGCACTGATCCTGGCGGTTGCAAATTAAACGATCATCACCCCACAGATATCCTGGTCTTTTACCCGTGTCTTGAGGTACTTGTTTCAGTCCTACATTCGATTGAGAAGAAATGAGTATACTCTCCAATATTTCAGCCGCTTGAATTTTGGCGATCATGGAAATGACCGAAACAGCGTCTTTTGATTGCTAGGTGGTGTTCCGAGTCCCCGGTTGTTGTTTTTCTTCCAACAAGGGCAGCTTTTTGCCACGTGCTGCAGTCAGCATGTGAACCACATGTCTTTCCGTTTTAGCCGTCTTAGATTTTGTGAGTGACAAACTACTGCACGGTCTGTGACATTTTCCCATGATGTTGAGAGTGACACAAAATTTGTCTTGAAATACAGCACTTATTTGGGGATTTAACAGTATTTTCTTCCTTATGGCTCACAGCACTCAAAGGCTTCAAGCCACAACGCCCATAACGCCCATAACGCCCATAACGCCCACAACGGTCACAGGGAGCTACAGAGCTTTCAACGTCCCAGAAGCTCGGCAGCCATGGCATTCTCGACCACTGGAATCAACCGAATGCGAGGAACTCAACAAGGCTTATCAGCGATGTAAGCCACTGTGGCCAACTGAACAGATGGAAGCTGTGGGGAATGATAAGGAGGAAAACGAGTGCCTTAGATGCCTATAAAGGGCTCCCCTCGCAGTGTGTTTGGAATGGTCTTTTCTTTCCTTTCCCAAGCTCAAGTTAAAATTCAAGCTAAAATAGTTAGAATTAATATACTGGTTCACCACACTCTTTTGCAGGGAATAGTTCCCTATACTTGCCTTCCTTCGGCGTCACCTCACACTGTCGTACATTGCAGTCCAGGGACCCCAGAGTCTACACGGTAATTGCTTCCACCTACCCGGCAGGGCCTAACCAACTGGCCTGCTGGCAACATGTTTTAACAATTTGTTATTCGATGACGTTGCCCCTCAGAAGTAAGTACCCAGATATTCATTACCAGTGTTACAAAAAAGATTCAGCGGAAGTCACATGAAAACCGTACCCTGCCTTTGTCGCTCTAACACGATTTCTCTAGGGGAACGAAGATGCCGACTTGTCAGATACATCTTGATTGGGCAGTATCGTTCAGGCGCAATTGACGGTTCACTAATCACTGATATCAAGAGCCATTAAGGTTCAAGACAGTAGCCTGCTCTAGTATCATAGAAAATCAAAATTGGTGTATCATAACATACATCAGATCCTCGGATCAATCGCTCCAGCTGATTAGAGAAATCGTAGCGATGACAGGTGCTCACCTACACTTGAGGAATAATGAATTGTGTCACTCAAATGTACCTTAGGTAGTCAACACGAGCCGACCCGCCTAGTGTCAAACAGGCAGTCCGAGGCCAATGCTATATCCCGTACCTTTTAAACTTGGTACCCAAAAACAGGGACAAGCTCATAAGCGCGAGTCGGGGTGTGCAGAATTCTCTTTGTATATGAAGAAGCAGGCAAGTTTAAACGATTGACACCTAACCGGTCTGAAATGCAGTGTTAGTATAGGCACCTACACCTGATTTTTTAGGAGGTATTTGATGTATCATTCAACTAGAATGTTTATGCCATCTATCTAGATATCTATGTAACCTGTAGATTGTTGGTGAGGCTCTTGCTTAGGATCATGACACATGATAAGGTGAAGTTCAACTGAGCCGGTCTATTTGCCACATTGATCAAATCATAGAACCTGAATACAAACAAGTAAACTCAGTGCCTAAAAGGAGCGAATGACCCACTTCAAGTTAGTTCTTATACCTTTTAATAAAAATATAATTCTTGGGGCATCGATGCGAAAGGATATGGTTCTTGTAGAGAAGACTGAAACTGAGTATATTGGGCTTATCTCAATATAGAAGCTCTCGTAAGAATAATGTCATCATTATTTAAACAGCAATAAGGCAGTATCATATCTGAAGCAGATAACCTGTAAATAGGTAATGAAAGATCAAAATAAAGGGAAATCCAGTTGGTAATTCCATGTCAAGAAGAAAAACACAAGAAGAAACAAACAAGAGGAAGCTTATCCACCACCACGAGTCCGTGCCTGACATATTTTTAGTCTTCCATTTGTAGCAACCACAGACACTTGAAAATTCTCTTGATGCTCTGCTAAGTTTGAAAGCAAAGTTGCCATCACACTTGTGTAAGCAAATAAGAGCAAGAACTTGGTGTCTGTTTTGAGGCCACCACTGCCACCCCCAAAGTAGAATGACCCAACACAGAACAAGAGGCTAAAGGAAATTGTGACGAGGACATGTGCCACTCCACTCATAGGCACAAGGTACATGACAGAGAGAGGACACACAAAGAAAAGCACTGCCATGACCACCACCAGGAGGTGCGAGAGAATGTGGAGAGTTGTGTAGCCCACTTTATGGGAAACTGGAGTTGATGCCATGGATTTATTGTTTGAGGAACTCCGGGTAATTAAAGGCTGCTGAGTAAGAATACATGTGAGCATAAATCAGTTAAGCTGACATACTGGAAGCTGAGGCTGGTGACTAATACCTTGGCTTTGGTCCATACTTCGATGCAGATCTTGAGAATTGCATGAAGGAACTCATCAATAGTGCTCGGACGCGGACCCAGAGATCGATAGTTGTCGGCAGCCAGCTCAGAGTCAGAGGAATCAGGTGCTATTTTCTTCCAAGACCAGATTCTGTGTTCGTTCACTGAGCCAACATTTGGACAATGTTGATTCAGAACAGCGTTGGCATGATAGAATAATTCCCCTTATTTGTATGTTTTGTCAGCACTAAATCGTCTTTCTCTAAGGAAGATCAAGAATCAAGACTCATACCATATTTTCCTGCCTCCTCGGTCAACCTGAGTGCCAATTCCTCTTTGTTTCGGCCAAATTCGTTATCTGTTTGGTAATGCTTGTAGTCTTCCCGACCCTCCTTCAAATTCAGGTGCTCCAACTCTTCAATCTCTCGAAAGGTACCTTGGGCTTTTGCGGCCCACCAGTTCAATATAAACGAAAACTCTGCCTCGAGGGCTGGGTAGAAGCGCCACTCGTAGCAATATCGTTTTTGAAGCGCATTACCGATATGCCCCAGCTCTGCATCTATTCATAAACAAGTTTGTCGTCAAAAGATGTTAAAAGATGTATAGCGTAGATGGTAAATTTCCTTACGGTTGAATTCCTCGTTTTGGAGAAACGAAGACTCTGGGACCCTCAAAGTTTCAGAGCCGCCTAGTTGACTGCTGGTTCCTAAGGCGAGTTTAGCTTCAATGAAAGATGGATCAACAGCCACTGAACTCACCTGTTGATGGTGCCTTGGATATTTCTCCTTTTTCAGAAAGGTCGAGGGGATCCGGCTTTTTGATCACCATTTTTGCTTGTAATCCCATTATGAATTTCCTAAAGACAGTGTGAATCGACTCGAACTTCACATTGGGTCTTGCCAGGCTCTTTCTCATCGTTATATGTTCTACCTTCTGAGCTTCTCCAAGTTTTCCAGAGCCTTGCCTCGCCCAGAATAAAAGCCCAAGAGTGCCCACACCTGCATTTCGTGCCCAACGCAGATGCGGAAGCTGGCATCTACTTTTCGATCTGCCTATCATCGAAGGCCAGTTATGCAAGCCGTGATGCGCGTCTTCTGGAGGCAACCAACAACATAAAGAATTGTGCAACATGTGCAAGTCGCCCGAGCATAAGGCTCCGAGAATAATGAGATTGAATGGCGACTCATTGGCGGATGACGATGCCCAAGAATAGGCTGTCATCGGAAGCTCCTGCCTATCTGATTCATACGAAAAGTTAATTGATCTCGAGCCAAGAGAATAGGCACACTTGCCTTGGGCAGTATTTCGAATTTCTTCAATTTGAGTGGTCACCAAGGCGCCGTTTAAGCCCCTAAAACGCTGCCAACTTACCAGCCAGCTTGCATAATTGCATCCCGTGGCTGTGAGGGATGAAACTAGTCAAGCTGCCAGCGAGGAAGATACCACTCCTAATGATACCGCAAAACCTATGCTGCCACACTGTTAGTCATTAACTCGGGATCCCGTCTGCTCTCCCCTAGATAAGCAACTGAGAGCGGAGTTCAAGAAATCACCCTGCACAAAGCTGGCAGTGATGGTTCTGCTTGTCTTCGCTTGTCGGAGTCTTGGTAAAAAGCCCTGGAGTTGAAGCGTGGCAAAAGTCTTGATTGTAGGCTTGCCGCTTCTCCAGGTCGTGGCCTCTAAATCAGGTTGCAGATCATTTAGCTCGTTGCACTCGAGATCCTCGAATGTATGGTTCCGCACCTTAGGAGTCTTGAATCTTAAGCGTAGGGCACGGTAATACAGTTGATCTACGCAATTGGAATCCACACCCGCTCGCAAATATGCACCTCATTTGTCTTGTAGTGGCCGATCTTCTGACAGCAATGGGAAGTGCCGTAATACAAAGAGGAACAGCTGAGTGTATGCTAGATCGGCGGTAGTTGGGTCCATCAAGGCAAAGTTGCCTTCTGAAACCTCCAATACGGGATCATATACCCGTTGTCGAGATAAACTCTGGAACGTCGTTTCGAGGCGGCTATTGTCGGCGATGAAATGTTGTAGAACCCGCGCGCCGATAGAGAAGTATCTCATGTTGCTATGGAAAGTCGCTAAGCTTGGGATCAAAACGTCAAGCGACATGATATTTGACAGAATATCATCGCGTAAGGTGGGATCCTGAATGTGAAGGAATACTTGATGTGAGCTCATCATCGCAGCGATGAGTTGTGAGTCTTGTGGGTCCGGGGAAACACGATGTGTTAAGAGCTCTACGGTAGGATAGTCGATCAAAGGAAACAGTTCTGATCAATTTCCTAAAACCGTGCCCCAGATGGTGGCAATTTGTTCAAGATGTCGTTGAATGTGCTCCGGGCAGTGGAGTGGAAGATATTTATGGATGCTGCCAAGTTCCAGGCCACTGCGCATGCCCGGAAATTGGAGCAAGGCGTACAGGCAGTCAACAATGTCTCTATATCACAGACGTCCATGTGAAGACTGGAGGAGTAGATTTAGTGCCTTTTGTTTGCACAACGAAAGCTTCCCTCTTCATATCCTTGCTTCGTCAACTCGGTTGTGATGGTAGTTCCACAAAACATGGCAGAGAATCTCGCCATCTGAAGAGTTGACCAGGTCAAAGTGTAATGCCTTGATATCTGCGAATATCAGATATGGGTCATTTTGGTCGTGGGGTGCTTCTTTACCTGGAGGCATGATACAGAGTTTGACTAGCGGCCACTGTCGGACGGTTTTTCGGTTGACGAAGGCATTCAGAAGCAAAACAGACCTAGGGTCAAGAGGAACTCGTGGATGATGACCTGGCATCAAGGTAGAGGAAAGCTCATGAACTGATGTGTAATTAAGGAAGTATAAAATAAATCGAATACAAGGGCTTGCTGACAGCGCCAAGTATGCATGGCTGCTGTCGTTTGTCGTGGCCTTTCGGAAACCGATGGCGTAACTGGACACGCTTTGGAGCCGCCTTCAACGCTGTAGATGGCACTTCTATGATACCGATGACTTCCATTCTGATCTGTCTAAACTTCGAGGCCAAGAATAAGCCTCCACCCTGTGCTTTGTACTTGTTCTCTCCCATCCCCTTTTTCGGATCTTCGGCCGAGCTCTTGGATTAGAGCAAGTCTACTTCTAGCAACCTCTCTACCTCTTTCCTCAGAGACCCTTCCTCCGGGCCCAACTTTTTAACTGACTTGGGTGCTTCTGAGGTATCAGGAGAGCCGGCCCAAGGTCTGGTACTGCGAGACTTGTGATCCGCAGCAAGGTCTCTGACAATCCACTAAAGAGGAGTCAGCTGTCAAATTGCATGGACTGCTGCTTGTGGGTGACGGCGGTCTTAGGGGGAGGTTATGGACGGGGCCAGCACGTACCGTATCGATGAGTACAACAGCTCCTCCTCTATTTGCTTGTTGCCCGCGTGAAGAAATAAGATTATACCATAGCGCATTACCTGACTCTTGCTCCTGTTTGGGACATATGATTCGAAAATCCGCTTTCAGAACGAGAGCCTTTTAATATTCCCGTATCGTGAGCATGGTAGTGATGCCTTGAACCTCCTCCATGACTGTTGGGTCAAGGGTCAGACGAGTCACGACGGAGCTGAAAATATAAACGTCGAGAAAGCGTTGACATTCGGCGATGGCATTCGGGCAGCTGCGGCAGAGATCGACCCATATACTGTCGGGGTCAGGGTGCTTTGTGCCGTCGCGATAGTAACTGGTACTTCGTTAGATATAAACCGCAGGAGATGCTGCCTGGCTTACTTGTTCCATCGCTGCCAGAGTCGGATGCGATCATCTTGGAGCTCAAGGCAAAGCTTGCGCGGGTAGGAGGGAATTGCGTCGGTAGCTTTGGGGCCCTGCTGAGCGCGACGACGTCTAGCGTCTAGATCGACCATCGTCAGTGTGAGCAGCGCAGATCGTGGCAAGGCGCGAGCAATGTGTAAAGGAAGATGAGTGCGGGACTTTGCCGGGCAAGCAAGAGCCAAAAATATCGCAATGCCCTCTGGGCTTCTCCGAATTAGCGGCCATGATGGGAGGCTGCGGTGCACAACTGGCTAGGGGTAAAGCCAATAAGACGGTGCGGTCCGTTGCGATTGCAGAAAATGGTGGTGTTGAGCCTTTTGCGAAAACCAAAACGTTTAGGAGCTGACTAAGCAGGAAAGGTGGGGCGAACGTCATCCTCGAAGATAAGAACCCTCTGATGTAGACTCTCAGCTGTTTAACGAGGGGAGAGTGGACGGGATTCCGTATTTTCAGCTGGATGTGGTCGTATGTGCTTATTCGGCCAGGAAATTGGCATCTTGATCGTGGACGTCCACTACCTAGTCTGGGTAGGAGTCGTATTCTTGATGTCTTTATTGTCGTTGACAGGTGACGGAACCATGGGTGCACCACGTATCGGTGGAACACAAGAAGCATTACGAATCCCTCAGACCAGTCCTCGATTATACATTTACAGTAATATGCAGTGGTTGTGCAATGAGTCGGTTGTTGGCAGTGGGATGACCCCGAGATTGGAGGGGATCCAGAATCCACTCTTACATAATTGGGCGGCACATGTGAATTGTGAAATGCAGCAAATGTGCGGGCGAGATCGTCATAAAGTTAAGCCAGTCTAGGGTAGTCTTTGGGCATTGAAGGCTTTACGAGAGATATTGCTAGCAACACAAAAGGAGTCGCCGACCAGAATGGACCCCAATAGCTGCAAGATGGGTGCCGAGTCTGACGATGGAGGATATTTTTGTTCACTTACAGATGAAAGGGACTCGAAATCCGGTTTGACTCCTCAGCTTGTTTCAGCCACTGAGCGCGCTGAGTGGAGAGGTGGGCATCCTGGGGAGGGGTTGACACTAACAGCTTCCGCCCAGACGCCCCGCCAGGCCTGTTAGGAGGGTGAATCTGGGATAAGACACAGCCCATCTCGCTGCACCCCGATGCATCCCCTCCGCATACCGTACAGTTACTGTGTGTGTACACTTGCGGCGGGAGGTCCCAGGCCGTTATCAGTTCTGTTGCGGGAAGCCAGCCAATGGAACAAGGTGGGGCTCCAGGAGAAGCCCTCGTCCCTCAAATTTAGTGGTGGCCGAGCCCCTCGATGGCTGTTAGCACAGAACCCCAAAGAAGGCTTTGTCTGTGTTGGATATGCATGTCCCGCACTAATGGCAGGCCTAGTCCAAAGTTTAGGTAAATACACGAGGTATGTAAGAGTGCAGGACCGATGACGTCGATCCTGGGGGACCAGAACCCCGCCCAACCATTTCATCGTGCTGCCAGGGCATAGATGGAACTTGACATGGGGGGTTGTCTCTGGGAAGTGGGTGTCGTTGGAGCAGGCCATCGATGAGTCTTCAAGTGCTTAATATCCCGGCTGAAAAGGCTCACTTGTCCAGAGTTTCAGATCTCTCAGCACCTGCAACTCGTTCCCCTTACCCTTCCAGCTTCTCGATATGCGACTGCCCTGAGTCGGCGCAGTCCACAACCACACTCGATTCTCCCAGCCCGGCAAGCTCCGGCCTAGAGACGGCGTCCCTTTTGCTGCTCTTTTAGCTTCCACATGCTCACTCCCTGGGCGCGCTTATATTCTGGACCAGACGGACTTCCGGGGGTTCGAAGGAGTTTATTCTTCAAAAAGCAGACACCAGGCCTTTCCCCCCAAAAAGAAACGAGTCCTTCCCCAAACCATCAATCATCCCATCTTGTGGAGAGTGATCAACAAACACCCCTTGCAGAGCCAAGCAAGTCTAGAATCCGGACCCCTTTTGCCACCTCTAGACATCCTCAGTAAGCGGGCATTTCATTTTTCTTTCTGCTCACTACCTACCTCTACATACACGCAGAGAAGCGCGCGCTAACCCCGCCCTCGCAGCCATTTGACACGTCGCCGCGCCGTCACCAGCAGTCTCCCGACACATCAGCATCTGAGAGAGGGCAGGTTTGAGTTGTCGTTACACGTTGGCTTCAGCGAAGCATCAATCAAGAACCTGAACCCGGCCAGCTCACTTGCAGTGCGTTCAGCCAGAGATTCGGAAAAAGTGCCGGTCGTCATCACCATCGCCCCGTCCCGGATGTCGACAAGACGACGCTAGCAACAGCGCCCACACAGCAAAGAGCACCACAGCAAAAAAATGTGTGGCACGTCGATATCGTACGCCTGCTCGACGACGTTGATATCTAAGTCGATCACCTGCGCCTGCGACACCATCAAGGCCTACGGCAGAAGCACTCTGTACTGCGGCACTTGCTCCAACCCCCGGTGCAAGGAGCTAAGAGGAGAGGTCGCTCAGGTTTCGACGCAGGTGTCGAGTTCTGCCTGAGCTTCTGGACGGTTCTTGCCCCTGCAATACACTTCGTCACGCTTGTTCTCAACGCACTCGTCGCCCACGCTCGCTCCGTTTTACCTTTATTTGTCATATCTCTATTATCACGTATCCAGTTTAATAACCCATTTATTCTGTGCCCTTGTTTCTCAGTAACAAGCAGGCTTGCACAGCGCCTCTGGCATCTCTGCACAGGAAAAGCCTTCTCAAACGGCACATGCACCAGGGTCCGCCACAGGGACGTCTCCAGTGCCCCAGTGGTAGCCGTCAAAAAGAGAACAAAAGACCAAACTGGGCCATCCCCTAGACACCATCCAGAGCAGGGCTTCTGGGCTTCCCTTGACGTTCTGGTCTCATTGAACAGAGGGTTTCATTGTTTATTGTTTTTCTTCGGGGGCTTTGTCATCATATCATTCCGGGCGGCGCAGCGGGAAAACAGATTAGGGGCATATTGCATGTATATAGAGCAGAACTGGAATACCATTCATTCTGTTGGGTTTCCTGGTAAATACGAGTTACAACACAACCCCTTGTTCCAACAAACTATCATGGGAAAGTATACATGTTATGCCCTGCGCCCCAACAACCCCACCATAAGTCATTACCTATTGTGTGTTGGATGCATCTACAATTTGCACACATTACAGGAGTCAATGCCAACCGCCCTTATCTAGCCGTAATGATACAAAAAAAAAGGACACAAAATTTGCCTTGTTTCCAGTCTCGATTATTTACTTCCTATATCCCCTCGACTTCCTCCAAGTTTTCTCCTGTGTCTTCATCTTCTTCCTCCAACTCCTGCTTGCCAGATTTGTTGTTCTTGTTGACCTGCTTCTTCCTCGGCTTCAACCATTCCTCCATGCCTGGAGGCCAGTATACCCGATTCTCAGGCCCGCCCATTCCAAATTCTAGCGCTGTAATGGTCGCTCCAGATATTTGACCGACTTCGGCCTTGCTGTTGTCTACTTCGGCAATTGCTGTGTCGTCCGGCTCAGCCGGGCTTTCTTGGTCTGCTACCCGCTTCCTCTTCATGCTGGCAGCGGCTTTTGTCTTCTTATTATTCTTTGTCGTTGTGCCAGCTCGCGGCACGGGTTTTGGCTCGTCAAACCTCTCATGTGGCACCATGTCGTTGATCTTTTCGAACCCCGGCAGCTTGAACGTGCGCATTAACTCGAATACGGCCTGCTCTTTGTCCTTGGCCTCGATCATGAGGTCCATATCCGGCGGGCACGGCGGCAGTGTCATGACCCGCGGGCTGTGCTTGCGCCTGTCCCGTGGTGTGACGGCACCAGGACAGGGCTCGCTGTAATGCATCTTTTGCCTGATGCCTTTGCGCCGCCACGTGGCTGTGATGCGCTCCATAATTTCGGGCTGTGAAATGTCACAAGTTCCTTCTCGGCACCGTGAAGAGTCAAAGACGATGTTGTGGTGATGGTAATCAAGGACCAATGGAATGTTGAGCTCCTCACAGATAGGGAGCAGATCGTGAATGCTCCAAGACACGTCGTCGTTCTCGAGAACCAGCCGATTCTTTATCGAGGGGGACAGCTGGGCATAGTTTGTGCGGAATCGATCTAGGGTCGCGGCCTTGTCTCCGTACATACCGCCCATGTGGAGAATCATGACAGCATCACGATCTTGCTGTTCCGGAAGCCTGAGGAGGGACAGCATCTCGTCATGATAGGTCAGGTCCCGGACCGATGCCTCGATGACTTCTTTGCGGGGAGAGCCAAGCTGGGTGAACTAGATGCACGGATTCGTGTTAGCAATGGCATCAAACTACACAATATCCCATGTACACAGACACGTACCTGGCCGGGATGTGTCGTGAGGCGGTGGCCCAGCTCTGCTGCCACCCTCCCCACCTCGGCCAAAATATCCGAGGCAAAAGGAGCCAGATCGTACCCATGTTCCGCGTGGCTGGCAAAAGGAAACATCTCGGAGCTCAGCCGCATGAACTTGATGCCGTACTTGTCGTTCCACCGGAGCATCTTGACAATATCGGCTATGTTCTGTAGCCCCAGATTCTTCACAAAGCGGAACCCCAGTTCATGATCAGCCTCCTTGGACTTGTCGGGCCTGTTCTTGGTTGCATGCGCGGGCTGATCCGGGTCAGCGAGCGGATACCGGTGGTCGATGATGGATGCCATGCGACATGTGCGTGAGCTGAAGACTGGCGGCTTGGCCGTTCGTAGGTAGGTGTTGAGACATGCCTGCTGACACTATTAGAACCAATGCCATATTTTGCACGTTAAAGCGCTACTGAGGGACAGCTAACATAGCCGAGCCGGCCTCTCCACGGCAGCGGGAGGTAGTTGCTGTTGACAGGAGGAGGTCGCGCAGCTCCCCGTTCCGGCAGGTCGAGTGCCTCCTCTGAGGTCGCTGGTTTCTCGCTTTCCGGATTAGGGGCCACGCCGCCGAACATACTTTCTCCCACCAGGTCCTTGTCGCCTGGCTGCTTCGAAGCGCCAGGGTTCTGATGGCGCTGCTTCCAGCCGGCGGTGACAACCTCTTTGCGCGGCTTGCTTTCGTCTTCATCAAGCGTTTCGGTCAGGTGTGTTTCCTCCACTTTCAATTTCTGCCGTTTCGTCGCCCGCTGTAGCCGGCGTTCCATCCGCGCCAGACCTTCAATGGCAAGCCTGAGCCCTTCTTTGCCCGACCTCTGGCCATCCTCGGAAGCTTCCGCAGCATTGCTTGAATTTGCGTCCCTCCTGATGCCCAATATCTTACCCTGTATCTCTCGAGACTCATCCTCCTCATCCGTCATCTTTTGGCTCTGGGCCAGGTGACGATTTGATCGGCGAAGATGGACTCGGGGGCGGATTGGCTCCTCGAGCTTCTGTGCTGGAGACTCAGTTTTTGACGCCTGTCTAGAGACAGACCCAGGTTTCCGGGCCATGGTGGTGAGCAGGGCTGGTAGTGTGGGAAGACAGCCTGTGAAGAAGAGTGCGTGACGCGTAGGGTGGACAATAGGCCGCAACAGACTTGGGTACGTGGGACAAAGGTTGGGTGGCATGGAACGACGCGGGCAAATTAGTTGCACAATACTGAGATCCGGAGTAGGTAGTCCGCGAAAAGAGTGGTAGCACTGTAGGCGTCATGACCAGTGCCGATCAACCGCGTTATGTGATACTACTTGTTTCAGACGAACGGCGGGTAGTGGTCACGAAAAGATACTGTGGGTGCGAACGCGAACGAGTTAGACATGAAAATTCAGACAAACATACGTCTTGGCTGCGCAACGCGCCCATCTGGAATGTTTGGTTGACGGCGATGCAGCGGGAAACTGCGATGTGGTCTCGCGTGGTGTACCGGGCTGTGGGGTCGATGAGGTCATGACTGTGGGGTGGCTAGGTGGCAGCGGGGATCTCCTCGCCATGGACCGGGCGGTTTACTCCTGTGCATACGTAGGTGGGTAAGGTGTGTACAGTAATGGTAGTACATATCTAATTTACATTGTAGCCACTTGGCTCACCAAATTTACCACCGTCTCCCGGAACCGCCTATATGTGACCCCCAGCTCCTTCGCGGCTGTTATCTCCATCTATTCCATGGCTCTCGTCTACTACCTGCCTCTTGGCGACTTTTTCTCCCCACCACCTGAAACCAGGAACCTCACTTCCAATCACCTCGGCCGCCATCCCATGCGAAAACCTCTCCAGAGCAGCAACCAGGTACCTCTTGCCCCCTGTTTCCGTCCTTATTAGTGCTTCAACATGCGTTTCGGCCAAGTCCCTCACATCAACCTAGAAGGGCACCCTCGCAACAGGCAGATCTGTTCCCTGCTGCACGGCAACCGCTACTTTCCACAGTTGGCCGTTGCTGTCATTCAACCCCAGAGGCCCGCCAACCACAGGATGAACCACAGGACCAAACGTCATTGGGGGGCATAAGGTGACAATGTCAAAGCTCAGACGACCTCCGGGGCCTTCAAAATTGTTCACAAACTCCCACGCTGCCAGTTCGGCAGACTTCTTGCTCCCTCAATAGGCCACCACAGCGCTGGTCTCCGGATGTGCCGCTTTGTCGTACGTCAGCAGGTTCCAGTCTCCCGCCGTGTAAGTAAAGTACTGAGCCGCCATCTGCACCCTGTCAATGTCAAACATCGTGGCAAAGCTCGATGTAATGACCACCCGTTTGACGGTTCCTGCTGCTGCTGCCGCAGACAAGATAGCCTTCACTCCGTTGATAGCAGACAGTATCAGTTCTGCTTCGTTATCTTCAGTGTCGTACGTAAAAGGCGAGGCCACGTGGATCACCGCATCAATGCCACCTTCCAATGCGGCGGAAAGATCCACGTTTGGTCCGGAGAAGTCGCCAATGACCATCAAGTCGAGGAGAGACGCCCAGGCGGCCTGGGGACGGGCTGCCAACATTGTGTCGCCCTTGGATTTGGAGCGAGTAATTCCCCTTCACCCGGAGGCCACGAGAAAGCAGCGTGTCCACAACATAGCGCCAATGAAGCCAGTAGCGCCTGTGACGAGAATGTGAGTGCTGGTAGTCGTGTCAGTGACCAAGTACTGTAGAGTGTAGGCGCATGGACTGGATAGAAAACTTACGGCCAAGCCATGACGGTTGTCATTGGTATGGGATGAGTTATTTCGAGGAGAGGACCGTGACCCAGGGGTCGCACCTATCTAATCCGGCTGAATTGATTGATTCCAAGTCCTGCCACGGATCAGGGCGACATGGTATCGGCTGAATCAGGGCGGTAGCTGCCAACCCCTAAGAAGCCCCATGAGCAGTTTGTCAATGAATAAATTTTCTATTTAGGGGCTGGCTTGATGAACAATGATTGATCGTTCAAAGTCACGCAAAACTACAAGTAATATTTTGAAAAAGCTTTTGGCCGGCATCAACCATCAACCCCTGACGAGCAGTCCACCAACAGTGACAAGGGCCATCCCAGCACAAGAAAAGAAAAAGGAATGCTATTTTTCAAGGAGTTTTTTGGTTTTGAAGAGAGCACGATCCGCCCAGGGGTCGAACCTGGAACCTCCTGATGTCTTGATTGGAAAATCGTAGTCAGACGCGCTGCCATTACGCCAGCGGACCATGAGAGAAGACTTAATAAGAGAGGCATGTTGACGAGCGGGCTTATGGAGTCTTCGGACTTTCTGCCAATGTGAAGACCAATAAAAGAGACACGACAACACATTCTAGATAAGTTGCAAACCTGTTCGGGCAGAAGACAAGGTTGATGTGTGGTCTTCTCCTGCGTGCCGCAATCATCAACCACACCACATCGTGTATGACTCCCCGACTGCAGCTTGCAGCACTAAAGCACGGATGATTGAACGCCCTATGATGTCCGAGAATGGAATAGATTAAAATAGATAATGTATTGTCACCAATGGACAGTCGCAAGTGTGATGCTTGATCAGCAAATAACTCAAGATTAGCAAATATGTCACTGGCTCCAAGCCCTCTTACCGAAACTATTTACACACCATAACCTATACTTACATCGCCAACTTCATCGACGCCCAGAGTCTACACAGCAGATCAATCCCCCCTTTGCCATCAATATGAAGTCAAGATTGCCGTCAACGCCGTATTCCCACTCATTCCGTCGCTGATTGTTGTCAAAACCCAGACTCCTACATTTTTACCCGGAAGAGGTAGCGGAGACGGACTTGTGATACGTCATAGGCAATATACTCGTTGTAGAGCAAGCTGGCTCCAGCTACCCCGGTGTTTCCTGGCTTCTTTGTGAACGTATCGGGCTATGAAATCAGTCATGGTTAGCGAATCAACATACCGGCACATCTTGTTCTTTTTCCACACTCACCATCATAACGCCCTTTAGAGAAGGATCCACGCAGCTGGCATCCTTCCATGCTAGTGGGCCGTTTGTTCCCTTTCCCCATGTGGAAATCATGCCCTTCTGTTTGGCCTCACTGGCGGCATTGTACGAAGAATGCAGCAGCTCCTGCATGGGGTCACCGAGTTCTGCCTCGCACAGCAGAAGAAGGGCAGTGTTGCCAGATTGGTACGAGCAGCAATAATTGGCAGACTTGGAGGCCATGTCAGCAAGATAAATGCCCTTGTCGAACATGTAGCCGTTGACCGGCGCCTCGGGAGGAGCGATGCGAAGACCTTGGCTGAGAATACCACCGAAATTCGTGGCGCGAGAGCCGTGCCACAAAAGGCGGCGGTTTTGGTTGAGCTTTCCAAAAACGCTGGTGTCGAATCGATCCTTTTCTCCCTGACGCTCGATGCGGAAGATATTTTCCACATGGTAATTGTGACTGTGGGTGTGGCCACGTGTGTTGACCAGATAATTCTTGAGCTCTGCAAACTCTTGGGTGGCAGGATCGAGGACGGTCATCTCCTTCATCTTGAGGCCTTCGTACTGCTTGTTAAGTGGGTGGACATCGTAGTTGCCGACCTTGTCCAGCTTCATGATCTCGGCTGCATTCTTCATATCGCTCAGGCTTTCCAGAAGTTCTATTTCTTTCTTGATCATCTGCTGAGTGTGGATCACCGGCGGACGGTTGCGACCAAAATTATGAGGAATGAGCGAGTAAAACGTGTTAGACAGCTGTTCGACAGCGCTTCCATAACTCATCGAGTGCTTGGACTGCGCGAGTGTGCTGTCATCGAGGAGCTCCGATAGGTCTTTCAGTGACTGGAAACCGCGAGTGATGGTGGCTTTGCTGAGCTTGCCAAGCGGGAGCTTGTTTGCGTCATAGTTGAGATCTGACATGGTGTTGGCAAAGTACTGCTGGTTGAAAATGAGCTGTAGAAGGTTCTGCACAGCAGGCTCCAGACTGCACTTGGGGGCCTCCCAATCCTCAGCCTTGGTCGTGCCATTAGAGCCATCTTCTACCACATCCTCATCATCGGAATCGTCCTCGTAGTTTCTCTCCACAAAAGCGTACTTGCCAGGCTTCGGGTTGTCGCCCCGGTTGGCCCACGTGATGCCCGACTTATCTTTGAATTTCTTCTCAAACTGCCCCATGGCATCTGCGAGCGAACCTGTCGCAGGCACTTGGGTCTGGCCATGATCGCCAACACGGCCCCAGCGGGTCCAGGTCCTACACACTCCTTGAGGATCCACCAAAAGCTATATAGATACTTCTTGTCAGTAAGCTTTCCTCTCTCGTCTGCGGTCGCTTGTCTCGCCGAACTGACCTGGATGCGGTAGAATTTATTGTTGTTATTGGACGCATTGGTCTGGTTCAGTGAAGCATCGTAAATCACACCATCAGGGTCAATGTATACGACCGAATTTGTGAAGGGGCAGCCATCATCGATTGGGATCCGAGTGTCTTTGCGCTTCAAAACCTGGCCTTCGCCCAATGCCTTCTCCTGCTTGGCCTTTTTCTGTTTTGGCGCAGCATCCTCAACTTTGATATCTTCATTTTCAGCCTTGATATCGACAGCTTTCCCCCTTCTGCTCTTCTTAGCCGCTGGCACAGCAGCCTCAGTGTCGGATGCGCTGTCGACTGCCGGTGCGGCTCTTTTGCGCGATGTGGTGGCAGCGGGGGGTCCACTGCTGGCCTGGGCAGAGGAAGCGTCCAACTTGAAGTCCTTCTCGGCCTGCTTGCTATTGTTTTGCTCAGAAAGGGACAGCCACTCGAAGTTGACAATGGGGATGCCAAGGGACTGGGCCTTGGTGACCTTGGCTGAGGGCTTATTGAAGTCGGCTTCGGTAGCCACCAAGTGCGTGGTGTCATCTGTCACAGTGGTGCTCACCGTGGCACCAATAGCCTCTGCCTTGGCCTTGACGGCCGATTGGGTCATACCGGTAAAGGTGCCGCTCAGGGCAATCTTGCAGCCCTCCAGAGGGGGCGTTGCTGCGGCCACGGCGGCCTTCTTTGCGCGTTTTGGCGGCATTGCGAAACCTTGGCTGGAAGGAGATATGAGATGATGCAGAGCAAGGTAACGAATGCGGCTGCCAGACGGACAATCTAGTGTAATATAATGTAATGTAATGTAATGAGGAATGGCAATTTAAGACAGAAGGATGAATAATGTATACGGGTACTACAAAGTCGCAAAGTCTGGAGGAAGCTGGAAACAGTCTTTGAGTTTGAGTGCAATTTTATTATACTCTTGAACTCGACCAACTTCTTTGTGGCTGTTTGTTTAATTGGGCAGGCGCGACGTGTCGAGCAGGCAACAGTGGCCCTTGTCAGGGGAAGAGCGCGAGATCACGGGGCACTAAGCAGGCAGCTGGCGCAGGAGCTCCACAAGCAGTTAGGCATCAACCAGCCTCCTCTTCCTACGGGCCGCCTCATAGGTGTCTTCAATCTGCAATTCAGGGGCGTCGATAACTTGGATTGTTTTTCAGAGCCGAAGGGGCCAGCTCACAGGCCGCACACACGGAAACATGCAGAGCGAAGACGAGTATTACTTATGCCGCCCTCTTGTGAGGAGACGCGTGATTTGAGGGTCCACGACACGTCCATGATAGCTGACAAGAATGTCAAAAGGGAAGCAAGTTGTTGGGTGAGAGCTTTTGATGCAAGGCCAGAGTCAACTGCAAGAATCAGCATGAAAAGAGCAGCGCCAAGCACAGACGGGCCGACTGGCGGCTGGCAACTCTCGGTACACCCAGCTACTGTGCACAACGTCCGGGAACAACCGGTGACTTGCCAGTGGTTCGGATCAAGACTCCAGAAATCTGACCAGCGCCGCCGCGACTCCAGATCACCAGCGACGACAGCCCCAAACACACACAGGAGAGAGAAAGCTCGAGATGCCTGAGGTGATTCTGAGACCAGGCTTATTATCTTCTCGCTCAGCCAAACGCAAACCGCCCACTCAGTTCACCCAATTGAGACTGCGGGGTCGATAATCACCACCATCTTCATCACCAACTGTCCGATGCTGCTTGGCTTGCACAGCTGCTGCCAATGAGCGCCTCACCCCGGACGCAGCAGAAGCGCACTGCACACACGTGCATAACGTGTCGTGCCCGCAAGGTCCGGTGTGATGGTCGAAAGGGAACCTGCACCAACTGCGAGCGCCTTGGCTTTGCTTGTTCCTACGATGAACATGTGGGCGTCGAGGTGGTCCAGACAGATGCCGCCGTATCTCGCATCGCCATACCTCGTCGTCGAGTCCGCCGTGCCTGCCAGAACTGCCACGAAAAAAAGGCTCGTTGCAGCGGTTCGACCCCCAGCTGTGATCGCTGTTCTACCCAAGGCCTCCATTGCGTCTATCTCCCTGGAAAACGCTCACTTCCCCTGACCAGTCCTCCTCCAGCATCAGGGCCATCTGCCACGGTTCACCCGCCAGACTCGCCATCCTATGATGATGGCCACTCGGGACGCAGCGCCTTTGCCAGTGGCACTGCAAGCCCTGCTCCTGCTCCTGCCGGGCGGACTGAGCCAGACGAAGACCTTGTCCTGCGCGCATTTGAAGCCTTCTTCCGCCACGTCCACCATATTCCCAAGTTCTCCTTCTTGCATCGGGCATCGCTGATGGAGCGTTACCATGCCGGGTCGCTCGACCGGTCTCTCGTGCTTGCTCTGGTTGCAATCACGGCGTTGCTGGCAGACCTAGGTTCAGGCATGAGCGAGTACGGGAACCAGTGCATCGAAGAGGCTGTGGCGCTGTGTTTGGCAGAAATGGAGAAGCCTTCCATTGTCCGTCTCCAGGCGCTGGTGATTGCCGTCGAGCACCGCATCTTTTCCAGGAGGTTTTCGGGTGCTTTCATGCTGCACGCAGTCGCAAGCCGATTTGCCACAGCCCTTCGACTCAACCACGAGAACCCCGATCTCTGCTTTCTTGCGCGAGAGTCTCGACGTCGACTGATGTGGTCTCTGTACATGATCGATTCGTCCATTTCGGCAGGGCAGCACGATGTTGCTCTGTGGCCCGACGCTGAGCGCCAAATCCACATCCACCTGCCCTGCAACGAAAGGAATTTCGAGTTTGACCTTCCAGAAGCCACGGAGCCCCTGAGGCCGCCACCGCCAGAAGTTGGCATGGGAACTTCGCCAATGCCGGATGCTCTCGGGTTCATGGCTCTCCATGTGCGTATCCAGTGGATGCGTGCCAGGATTTTGCAATGCACCACTCAGGCCATCACCTCGTGGTCTCAACAGGACCTGACCAGTCTCCCATTGCGGTACACTGAGCTGTTGACTGAGCTCAAAGGGTTCGAGGAACGGTTGCCGCCATCGTTCAAATGGTCCGAGGGAAACCTGCGTCTGCGAACCTATTCACCAAGGCTGGGCATCTTTGTCATGACACACGTCTGGTGGAGACAGTGCCATCTCGATTTGTACCGCCTTTTTCTGGATGGATTGCGCGAAGCCCTTTCTCCCTCGGTGCTCCAGCAGCTGGATCCTAATTTTGTTGCCCGCAGCCGTCAAAGCTGCTACGACCACGCAAGGGCCATGGCTGACATGTTTGCGCAGCTCCTGACCCTGGGCAGCAGTGTCCCGGTCACTGACTTGGATCTGCCTGGTTGTGCTTTCCAGTGCACAAGGGCTCTGTATCATGGGCTCCAGACCGGCACAGGTGACTTGACATTCACCCTAGAGCGAGTCCAAGAGCTTTCTGCTGTTTGCTTGAGGGCCGCCCAGCAATCTACCGCTGGGCCGGCCTCTGCTAGCATCGTAAGTGTCTGACTCCATTCATCTTGATTGAGACACATAATTGATGACTGACATGGCATCAGCAAGCGGATATCGAACGTATCATCACCCACGGTCTAGAGCTTCCAGAAGGTGTGCCCGAGTCACCGGCCCGCAGTCGCGCCGGACCTCCGACTATTGCTCAGCCCTCCATTTCCATTCACACCAGGCTCGCTGGCCACCCTCAAGATACACCGGATCCAGCAGCGCCGTACACATTCCAGCCATCTGTGCCAGGCACATCAGCTCCATCAATAACCTTACCGAGCCTGGCCGTCACAGAAGCATCATTATCTGCGCCTGTGGCGCCTTCGCACGCGAGTGGTGTAACAACGGGGAGTAATGCGTTTGAAGAGGTGTTGAGTGGGTTTAATTTTGGACCGGAGCTGTACGGAATGGACTGGTCCACTTTTCCGAGTGGATGGCCTAGCCAGCAATTTACTGGGCCGAATATGTAAGTCTGAAGGCTTGTTTAGATAATACCAGCCTGTGGTCTTGTCAAAGGGACTGCTTTTGCTTTTATGGGGTGAGCCATGTTGACGCCATTCTGGGGGCTGATGTCGCCATCCTCCACATCGTGGGGGTCATGTCACTGCATTCTCCCACCCCTACACAGCTCTCTATTAGGTAATTTATTGCTGGCGCAAGACATCAGGTCCGTGTAACACTCTTCCAAGTCCTCATGAAAGACTCGTTACGTTCGGGGGCCTAGCAACAGCGCCATTCTTTGGAAGATGGCTTGACTTGTTGCAAGTCTTGCCTTTTCCTCTTTGCAAGATCTTTCCTGGTCTATGCTTTTCTTGCCATACTATGGTGGTTTGGCATTCAAGAACAGATATCCATATTTATTCAAGTTCTGTTCAACTCTAAAGAGCGCTTTCCTTCAAATCCGAAAGAGCCTCTTGTAGTTAGAAAAATGACGCTTCTGGTCTAAAGAAGGGCCCTATTAATGCGGAATAAGATCTAGTGGATAGCAAACCGACCCTTTCGGATCTATCAACGGCGGGTTGTGTTCGAAACGAGCCTTTCTAAATATGGCTGTTTAAATATATAAAATCTCTCTAGTTATGACCAAGGCCCCTTTGAGTAAATGCAAAGCAGGCTATTCAACCAGCTCTCGCTCAACATATCGTTGGGACGTGTGGGCTACTCGTGGTATCATTCGTGAATATCGTAAAAAAGTATATACAAGACCCTCATCGTCATCGAAGGAGAGATGTTTCTTCGCCTGCCTCGCTTTCATCCCCACTCATCCTCCTGGGGTCAGCGCCCACCGCCACCACCGTCACTCCGCTACCAGAAGCTCCTGCCAGATTAAGCGTCGCCTCTCGATAGATCCATCCCAGACAGATACCTGCGCCAGGGCCAAGCACTACCGACGTGAGCACCATCACGGCAGCCACCCTCCGCCCCGCCTCGACCAAGATCCAGTAAAGAACTGTCAGCCCGACGAAGAAGGCATCGATGGTGATGAACTTTAGCGTCGACCGCGTCATTTCCTTCCTGTCGTCCGACTGGGACAGGCTCCACAGCAAAAAGACGTGGGAGGCAACCGAGCAACAGATGGGAAGGAGGTAGACTCTGACCAGGCCCAAAGTGCTGGACTCTAGGTGGAGAGACTCCTGCCAAGATCCGTTCAACCTGACAAGAGATAGCGTGGTGAGCTTGCGGGCCGACTGTCTAAACAACGTTGTCCAGAGTGGGAACAAAAGCCAGATGAGGACCGTGACCGGGGTTGTGTGGGCCAGCATCAGGATGGACGGCGCCACAAAACCACAGGCCACAGCAAAAGGGATGGCGATGGTCTCGGAGGTTTTGGTGAGATGGCGCATGGCTTCACCAAAAGTTGGGTCGGCTGAAGGGACGTCAGAAGTGGGAAGGTCCTGGCGACGGGACGTGATAATCTCGCGGCTGCGGTGGAAGAAGGCCGGGATGATGATGAGCTCCCAGACGAAGGCGCCGCCGATGAGGTCGAAGATGAGCCACAAACCGGTGGGGTAAGCGATCAAGACGGAAGGGGCGTTGCAAATTCGGGCTGCTTCGACAGTCGACACAGTGAGGAGGCCGGCGAGGAAGGAGAAGATGACGGAGAGGATGGCTGAACTGCGGAGAGAGGCCGCGGCTTCACCAAAGAAGGAAACAAGGAAGCATGATGGGGTGCCGAGAAGGGGAGTATGACTAAGCCAGGGGACACGAGAGCGGGCGTGGCATTGGGAGTAAAGCATATAGATGTTGGTGTCGGAGTGCTGGAACAGAACGATGGCGGTTGCTATGGCTAAAAGTATGGGCACAATAAGGAGGTAGCGAAGGGACAGGCTGTGGACGAGGCTGTATCGTAGCCTGGCCCCTGGCGGTGTAAATGGCCGTGGGCTGTTCATTGAAAGGTTCACGATAGTAGATGCTGTGTGTAGCTAGACACAGAACAAACACCAAGAAAATATGTTCAGTTGAAGTTGCAGTCGCGAATCTCGTGATTGTTTTGCTTGGCGGGAACTGCCGCCGGCAACACATGGTGCACATGAGAAATTCAGGAGTGGGGCAGCTATCACGTGCTATAGGTTTCTGCCATCACCCTATCAGCTGCAAGAAATAAGGTGGGCATACATTACTATTATTATTATTATTCCTACTCCGTTCTACCCTAATGGAAAGAGTGTGCCGGTCCTGCTGTTGCTATTTACATAGGAAAACCGTGCTCTAAGGC
>MU866471.1:0-25740 GCA_033296915.1 Triangularia setosa | reverse complement strand
GCCCCCCCCGCCCCCCCCCCCCCCCCCCCCCCCCCCCCCCCCCCCCCCGGGGGGCTGTTTTTTCGCACTTCTTTACACTTCAAATCCCGAAAATGAAAGGTCCAGGGAGAGGAAGGGGGAATGGTTGGGAGAGGGAAGGGAGGAGGATATATATGCACTATTTTGGGAAGGGAAGAGAGACATGACAGTGTGGGGGGGGCGAAGCATTTGGTAGAAAAAGAGAGGGAGATAACAAGTTTTTGTGGGTTGGATTAGGATAGGGAAATAGGCATAGGATGGAGTGGGAGTGGGAGTTGGAGTAAGTGGGATGTAAAGCGTGATAAAGTAGGCTATCATGAATTGAGGCATATAAATTACTTTTTGGTGTCTGTTATGTGATCTATCTGGACTTTACGGCAGGAATGGAGGGAGGAGGTCTTGTTTGGGTTGCGGTTTGGAGCTGTAAGATGGAACCCTAACCCTGTACTTTGTCGAACAAAGACGCGTCTCTACTGGACGCGTCGATTTTGTCAAACGTCATTTTGTTCCGAGGTCAATCATTTTGTCCAAGCCGATTTTTGTTCCTTTTTTTTCTTTTTTGCCAAGCCGACTCACGGTAGATATCAGTAACAACGATTCGGTTTTAACACGAAAGAGAAAGTCGGCGACGAAATACTGTGTAGACCATGGCGAGCCGATCCGACACGGAGCTCTTGACAGAACACTTTGGGTATCCTCCAGTGGTATGTTTTTGATCTACCACGCCCCATCCCCCGTTTTATAACCCTAACCCCCCAATCTGTGCTTGCTGTCTCCTACAGTACCTACCTACCCCTTTTCTCTAACAGTACCGCCACAGAGCTTATTGGATCTAATAATCAACACAACCAACACCCTCGTCGACCGCGCCCTGTCGTCCATTGAGTCTGGCTTGCTCGGCGCCCCCCCTGACGCCCTGGGCTTCCGATCCCCTTCTTGTCAAAACCCGGAGGAAGCCCACAGGAACGAAGTCGAGGAGGGGGTCCACAAGCTGGAAACCCTACTGTTCGCTGCGCTGGACAAGAACTTTGACAAGTTTGAGATTTACACCATGCGCTTCCTCCTTACGGTGAACGCCGAGGATGAGCCCTACACCACATTGAGTCACTATAAAAATCTGGATTTTGGCGGGGAGGCGGAGGAGGAAGGGGAACTGGGGGTGGGGGGGATTAATGAGACGAGGAGGAAGCTGCAAGAGAGTATGAAATTACGGGGTATGCTCGAGGCGGAGAGGGCACGCAATGAGGGGTTGCTGGCCGAGCTGAGACGTCTTGTGGGTGGGAACATAAAGGAGGAGGGACAGCAACAAAAGGAAAAGGCGGTGTTTGGGTTTCTGGGCGAGGCAAGAAAGGGGCTGGAGGGGGTGGATAGGGAGAGGCCGCTGGAGACGACGGCTAGGTTTGGGGTGAGCCAGCTGTCAAGTTTGAGGGAGCTGAGTGGTGGGTTGAGGGGGCTGCTGCCGCAGTTGGCGGAGCAAGCTGAAGGGGGGGCAGAGGAAGGAAAAGATTGGCGGAGGGAAAGGCTGGAGTATGTCGAAGCTGCTGCGAGACGGCATCTGGAGAATGTGAGGGGGCTGGAACTGACCAAAGATGGGGCGGTGAGAGATGATGTCGAAATGGGGGGAGAGGGCAAGGGGAGGGGGAGGATGGAGGTGGGGGATTTGGAGCGGGTCGTGGGACTGCTTGGTGTTGGGGAGGCAGGGGGGGAGACAAGGGGGCGGGGAAGGGAAGGGGAGGGGGAGAGGATGGATGAGTCTTGATTTTCTTTTATTGGGTAGGTTATTTGGAGAGCTAGTTCCAGGCGTTCAGGATGGGCAGGGTGAGGTGGATGTTATGATACCAACTGTGTGCGGTGAATGTTTTGTCTAAAATTCATAGTTTTCTCATCTACGGATAGGCCTCCCTAAGTTGTCTGCTGATAATATTGGTATTGATGCTTTGACTCAACAAAACATTGTGTCTAAACTCTTTCTATCCTTCCATCTTACAATATATAGTGTGTCTTCTGACTAACGGCAACAATCATAGCAGAGTGCGATCTCCTTTTGACATTGTGCAGGCTGTACCATTACTCTTCCTCTTTAAAATCTCATCTTACTCCTTCATAGCCTGTTCTTCCCCCTTCATCTGATCATGTGAAACGAACCTGGCCAGCACAAAAGCACCCTACTGCGTTTGTGCAGGTTGATTCTGTCCAGGCATTATAACTGCGGTAGGAGGCTGATTCACTGGCAACGCAGTCGGAGGAGGATTCACTGGCAACGCAGTCGGAGGAGGATTCACTGGCAACGCAGTCGGAGGAGGATTCACTGGCAACGCAGCCGGAACCGTGGTCGCTGGGCCAACCGGTGAAGCAACAGGCTGCTGCCGTCCAGCACCCCCTTCCACCACAGTCTCCTTCACCCCCTCCACAGGCTCCAATCTAGCCTCCGTCACCCCCTCCATCTTCACAACCGGCTCCGCCCCCTCAATCGGCACCAAACTCGCCTCCGCCACCTCTGGCTTCTTCACAATCCCACTCGGCTTGCTCGGGTCCCTAAACCGCTCTGGCACCCCCTTCGCTGCAAACTCTCCCCATCCCCTCCCGACATAGGCCCCCAACAGGCTGCTCCACTTGTAGTCTCCCCTGCTCACCCTCTGTATCTCTTTGTACGCATAACTGTTGTAATAATGCAACCCAGTCTTTGGATCCCGATACTTGGCAGGATGGTTGGTAATCACACAAAGCGGCGGATGAGCCGGTTTCGCCAGCCGGTTCATCTTCCTACCAAACAAAATCTGGTTTTGGATCTGCTTGTCCTTGATGGCAGCGTCGTCAAAGTTTTGGAGGATGATACAGCTGCGGGTTACTTTGCCTTGTGGTTGGTCTTGGGGTGGTTCTGGGTTGCTGATGGACTGAGGGAGGGCTGATTGCGGTGCGTCGGGGGGGTTGGCTGTTGTTGGCGTTGCCGAGACCGGGGCTGCTGATATCAGAGTTGCAGACACAGATGTGGCTGATACTGGCGTCTGAGCTGGTGTTGACCTTGACTGAGCAGGGGGTAATGGAAGAGGAGGGGGGATGTCCAGTTTTGGCACAGATGGTGGTACAGGCACAGAGACAGTTGGTGCTGTCATCGGCTGTGGTGGTGCTGGTGCGCGAACAGCTGGAGCCGGAGGCGGCATGGAAAGTGGTGATGGCGTGTGTGACGTATTCGGGAGCGCAAGAACATTGGACTTTCCGCTTGCCAAAGGGAAGCCCAGCCTTGGCATCTGCGCTCCAAGCATGGGCCCTGGTGGCGGGGCGAGAATGGGGGCAGCGAGAACCCCTGATGTAGGCGGTCTCACCTCTGGGGGTGGAGGTATCGGTGGAGGGGCCATTGAAGGGGGTGTTGGGAGAGCTATCAATGGTGCCGGTGCTGAGACCGCCAGCGGTGGTGATGCCGAGGTTGTTGCCAGCACCGGGGATGTAAATGTCGGTGCTGGCGGTAGTGTCGGTGTTGTTGCTGGTACTGTTGCTGATATTGGTGCTGGTGGCTGGGTTGGCATTGGCGGCTTGAATGACCCTAAAGCGGGAACCGGTGTCGGTGCCTGAGCTGCAGCTGTCGATGGTGTTGACGTTAATACTGCAGCCGAAACAGCCGCTGGTGCTGGTGATGAAGTAGAGGATGATGATACTGATGGTGTCGGGATCGAAATCGGAACTGAGGCCGGTGTTACGGGCATTGTAACTGGCGGTTGCGTTGCTGGAGCAGAGGATGGTGGCTGAGATGCTCGCGATGGCCCTACTGCCGGTGCATCACGTGAATTCACCGGAGCAGCAGTTGTCGAGCCTGTATTCCCTACCTCTGTGGAAACAGTGGTTGTCCCTGTCAACGCCTTATCATCCACCTTTTCAGCCTTAACCTCCCCCTCCCCCTTCCCTTTATCACCCCCAACCGGTGTCGTAGGCGTACCCGGCTCCACGCCAACCCCCGTCTCCTTCGCAGCCAACACCGCAGCAGCAGACTGCCTCTTCTTCCTCGGCGCCCTCTCCTCCATCGACACCAAATTCCCCACATGCTTCCCTTGTCCCTCACTCAACTCCTGAATCCCGCTCCAAAACGTCACCACCGGCCCATCCAGCTTCCGGCTATTCAACGCCGCAATCTTCCTCAGTCTCTCTTCTTCCCTCTGCTTCTCCGCCTCCTCCCACCGATTCAAGCTCTTCGCATTCCTCTTCTCTACCTTCGCCGCCTCGGCCAGCCTCTCCGCCTGCGTCATAGGCGGCTTCTTCATCGCCTCCAACAGCTTAGCCTTCTTCTCCATCCTCTCCAGCTGCTTTCTTCGTCGAATCTCATCCGTCACCATCTTCTCGTGCAGCTGCTGCTTTGACATTCTCGTCGTCGACCGCTCCGATGCCCGGGTGGGCATGTCGGCCAGACTAGGCAACCAACTTGCCCTCTCTGACTTCTTCTTTGGCCTGGGTGGCTTCGGCGCCGGACTAGCCACCGTGCTCCCAGCATTCGACGAGCCTGGTGGTTCAATCCTGACCTTTTTTCGAAACTTGGCCGGGATGGCCTCTTGGGCCTTCCTCTTCCGTTGAGCAGCGCGCTTCTCCCTTGCTTGTCTCTCCAGCTCCTTTTCACCTTCGTCCTCGTCGGCGTTGGCGGCGTTGTTGTCTTCCTCGTCGGAGGACGAGTCCATCTGGACGTCGGACGCGTCTTCCTTGGCGTCATCGGTAAAGCCGGCGTCGTCTTCGTCTTCGGCAAAGAGGAGTTCCAAGTCGTCGGGATCGGCGTCCGCGGAGGTGGTAAGGGGGGTTTCGTTGGCGAGGAGGGCTTTCATGCGGTTGCCGGCTGTGGAGCGTTTGCTGCGAGAGGTGGCGAGCCATTCTGTTTGTTGGGGTGATGGCTTTGTTTGAGTATTGTGGTTGGTTTCGGCATCGCTGTCGGAGTCATCAGAGGAGGAGAGGGAGTCGAGGGTCGGAGTCGAGGGTTTGGTTGAGTTGACCTCGTCGGGGAGGGGAGTTGGAGGAGACATTGTAGCGGATGATGAGCTATGAATCGGCTTGGTTCAATAATAATAATAATTTGGAGCAATTCAATCCATCGGACTTTGTATCTAGGTTATTGTATCTCCAACAGGATGGGTGATAGAAGTGAAGTCGATAACATACACGTCTTCTTCAAGACTACATCACTGTGCACCGCGAACAAGATGTAGTGGAACCACAACTTTGAAGATGCAAGGATTTGAGGTCCCAACTTTCCCATTTTTGGTGCAACCACAGTTCCAAAAATTGCCGGCCGGCAAACAAATGCGAAAGGATCCGTCCCTTTACGTAGCTTACCTTTCAGGCGGGTTTAGCGCTTGATTGCGCCATTGACTGTTGCCCCACCTCGGTCTATAAGCCGCAACGGCGCTCTCTCGGGGGGTGTCATTGAAAGCTGACGAGGGCGAGCGAGGTCGGATCTTTATTTCTTTCTCTTTGGTAGAACTTCTATTTTCCGTTGACTTTCTCTCCTTCCAGAGGTTCCCCCGTATAGTTGCCCACTGGCAAAACAACCCACCAAGATGTTCCGCCCCCGCCCCTCCGCCGTCCGCACCTTTGCGACATGCACCCGCCGTCTAGCTAACGCCCCCCTCCCCCCAGCCGAACCGACCCCCTACCTCATCAATCTCTCCAAATCCCAAGGCGTCGCCCAAGGCCTCACCGGCGCCATCGGGTACACGCCCCTTATCCGCCTCAACCACCTCTCCGCCCAAACCGGCTGCGAGATCCTCGGCAAGGCCGAGTTCATGAACCCCGGCGGCTCCATCAAAGATCGCGCCGCCCTCTACGTAGTCAAAGATGCCGAAGAAAGAGGCCTTCTCCGACCTGGGGGTACCGTAGTCGAGGGAACCGCGGGTAACACTGGCATCGGTCTCGCGCACGTCTGCCGGTCGAGGGGTTACAAACTTGTCATCTACATGCCGGATACACAATCACAGGGGAAGATTGATCTGTTAAGACTGCTAGGTGCAGAGGTCTACCCCGTTCCAGCCGTGGCCTTCGAAAACCCCCAAAACTACAACCACCAAGCAAAGCGCCATGCGGAGAGGCTGGATAACGCCGTCTGGACGAACCAATTCGACAACACCGCGAACAGGAGAGCGCATATCGAGACGACGGGCCCCGAGATTTGGTATCAGACTGAGGGCAAGGTTGACGCCTTCACCTGCGCCACTGGCACCGGCGGGACTTTGGCCGGTATCACCAGATACCTCAAAGACAAATCCAGCGGCAAAGTCAAGTCCTTCCTTGCGGACCCCCCAGGAAGTGTGCTCCATTCCTACCTCCAATCAGGCGGGAAACTCATCGAAAGATCCGGGTCGAGCATCACTGAAGGTATCGGCCAGGGGAGAGTCACAGACAACCTCGCTCCGGATGTCGAGTTGTTAGATGGCAGCTTGCATATCAGTGATGAGAAGAGCATCGAGATGGTGTACAGGTGTCTGGATGAAGAGGGTCTTTACCTTGGTGCCAGCTCCGCCTTGAACGTTGTTGCTGCCAAGGAGGTGGCGGAGAAGCTTGGAAAGGGGCACACGGTGGTGACGGTGCTGTGTGATGGTGCCTACCGGTATGCCGATAGGTTGTTCTCGAAGAAGTGGCTCGAGAGCAAGAACTTGCTTGGTGCTGTCCCGGAGAACCTCAAGAAGTATATCGTCCTCCCATAACCATTTGATACCAAAACAAAACAAAAACAAAAAGACAAGTATTGTTACAAGTAAATAAATACTCTTACATTTATACTGTACATAATTGGGAAAATATGGGTTCATATTTGCTTCCCCTCTTTTCAAGAGGGATCTCATCATGCTTGCTTCATGGGATCAATCCCGCTTTCCGCTGTGCCAGCTCCTCCTTCTGCTTTTGCGCAAGTTCCCTCCTCACCTTTGCCTGCTCCTCCTTCTGCTTCGCCATCAACTCCTCAGTGTTGAAGAGCCAGTTGTACATGACCTCTCCATTCCCTGGCATCCGCTCGTCGTATTCATATGCCTGTCTGATTTCATTCTCCAGCGCATCGGCTCTGTTCTGCAACTTCATCGAGAGACCTGGGTCCACCACCTTGGCAGCCATTTGCAGGCCGTGAAGCACAGGTGAGACGTGGTAAAGGAAGTTGTTGCGGTCGAGAAGGTAGTGCACGTTCTGGGGATCCTCGTACGCAGCATCAGGCTGGAGATCGAGGATGCCGGTGTTCTCTGGCCAGAAGTGAACCAGCTGCTCGGCGTACTGAGCCACCTTGCCGTCAACATCCTGGCCATCTCTGGCTTTTACCGCAAAAGTGGCGGCGAGATTCAGTCTCAGACCAAGGAACATGGGCTCGTGGTAGAATGGCCGTTGGGTCTTGGACCTCTTGCTCGGCTGGTGCTCCTTCCCCTCAAACTCCAACAAATCAATCACATTCTCCGTTTGCTTAAGCGCCTTTCTTGTCGGATCCGCCTTGAAGGCCGCCTCGACCGCTCGAGTTTGCATCGCAACGAGCAGATGGGACAGCTTTTCGGGTGTGTCGAGCTTGAAGCCTGTCAGCTCGGCCTGCTTGGCGCAGTCGATGATGGCGTCTAGGCGGTCGTGGTGGTGGGCTTTTCGGATGATTCGGAGGGCGAGCTGGTCGGTGAGTTTTCTATTGGCCCTCTTGAGTCCCTTCAGTAGCAAATGGAGGTTCCTGTAGTCGTCGTGTTCCATGTGGTCGACGGCTTCTTTGACGAGCTTCGATGCGCTTGGAATGTCCTTTGTGGGATCTACGTAGCGGAACTTGTGGATTACCCCATCGATTTCCATGGTGATGGGGTCGTTTCGGAGCTGTTCTTTGTATTTGGTCTTGGTGAGCTTTTTCTGCTGCTCTTCGCTCAGGTAGGAGGGGAGGACGATCTTGTTGTAGAGGGCGTCCAGGCGCTCTTGGAGCTCGGGATTGGAGCCTTTCTTGAAGACGATGAAGCCGGCGGCTGTTTGGCGGAGAGTGTCAGTTCATTCCTCCATAAAACGAGCTGCAAAATCACTATACAGCTCCAAGGGTGGTGGTGTGACATGCCTCTTTGCGAGGTCACGGAGAATAACCTCCTCTGAAGGCTGGCATTGTGGCACACCGTCTCCAAGCTCCTCGCTCCGGCCCTGAGGGCACTGGCGCTCGATGTCGTAAACATGGCGCGCTGCACTGGGCCTGCTCTCCCCTCGGTTCTGCAATATGTATTGAGCGTTATAAAAGTCTTGAACTCGACCTCAACTTTGGACGAACACCACTCTATGAAGCCCGATGCCGTCGTCCAATCCCACCTGCTGGTTGGCGGGTCAGAAAATTTTGTGGAGCCGCAACCAGTCCCCTGTCATCCCACCACAGCAGCCCCAGTTTTGGCCAATCACAGCCCACAATTCAGACTCAGGTTCAACCATATTGAACGTCTCTTCCCCAGACAGCTGTAAAGTTTGGTTTGAAGCCAGCGTCGAACTCCCCGTCTTACCCTCGCGGGACAGCAGCAAATTCCGCGCTCAAAGATGAACGTCACGCCCCTGGCCAGACGGCCTCTGAGCTGCCTCAAGTCAAGCCTCCGCCAGGCGAGACAGCAAAAGATCTTTTCCCGGTCCATGGTGACCGAGGTTCAAGCTGCGGCTGCTGCTACACCAAAAACACCATCACAAAGCCCAGACCAAAACTTCTGTACTTTTCCCCCCTGTCAACCGCCATTCAGTAACATACTAATATTTGTAAAAAAGACCGACTAGTCGACAAAAAGACCAAAACCATCCGCTCCGCCTTCGCCCTTTACCCCTCCACCTCGGCCGCAGCCGGCGTCCCCCTCACCCCCCCCAAAACCACCAACCCCGTCGCCGCCCTCCACGAGTTCCAGATCAAAAAGCTCGACCCCACCGGCGCCCGCACCGCCCTCTTCGCCCGCACCCGCGAGGCCGCCAAGGTAGGCGACATCCTCCTGGTCACCCACCGCCGCGGGGGCGAGCCCTTCGCCGGCGTCTGCCTCTCCATCCGCCGGGCCGGCATCGACACAGCGGTGCTGCTGCGCAACCACATTGGCAAAGTGGGAGTGGAGATGTGGTTCAAGATCTACAACCGGAACGTGGCCGGCATCGAGATTGTCAAGAGGAGGCTGAAGAGGGCGAGGAGGGCGAGGTTGACGTACATGAGGAAGCCGAAGCACGACATGGGCAGCGTGGCCGAGTATGTGTCTGCGTGGAGGAAGAGCAGGAGGGTGTTCCAGACGAAGGGGGCTAAGGGGAAGACGGCTGCTGCTGGGGCGAGTGGGAAGGGTGGGAAGAAGAAATAGGGAGCGGAAGGGAGATAGAGCGGGGGGCAAAAGGGGAGGGGGGGTTGCCTGTGTATATCACTTGTGGAATATTCAAAAAAGATTTATTGTTGGGTTGTGAAGCTGTGAGGCTGGTTTCCGGTGGACTGAGTTTGTGGTGAGTGATTCAAGGCGTGAAGAAGCCAGAACCGGTGAGAGCTCTGCGCAAGACTATGCGGTGTTTACATTCATCTCACTTTCTGGCAATCATACTGTGTCCCTGCTCTCTGATATAGTCTCTAGGACATCCTCGGCCTGTGTGCTACTGCGCCATATTTGCACTGGCCCGCTTTGAGAGACTTTGATTTACGAAGGATATTGGTTTGGCTTCAGAGATATACGAACACCATATTGGCCCTTTTAAAGACCACATAATGAGTTTGCCATCAGGCTCGGAGCTCACAGCAATGTTGAAGCCATACCCCCTGACAGACCAGACATACAAAGAACCAGCATCAGTGGTTTAGTGGTAAAATCCATCGTTGCCATCGATGGGCCCCGTGTTCGATTCACGGCTGATGCATATTTTACAACGCCATGCCCACGATAAGTGGGTTATGTATGGCATTGTTGACATAACATTTTGCCTCATTTTTTATGTTTATAACAGTTGTACCAGAGCGCCATCGCTGATATGTATGTAAAAGTCTTTTTTTTTTATTTTTTTACCTTGCATTGTAGAAAACGCAGTCATTATCCAGTCAAGGTCTGACACACCAGCATAACGAGAGCTGCATGCGCAGCTGACAGTTCCAAGCTACCGGCAAAACAGAACATCCCTCTTAACTCAAAGTCAAAAGAGTTCAACCAACCCTTCAAGAAATCAAGGAATATAGAGAGAAGCGAAGCCATCAGCTTTTCGACCGCCGGGGGTTTACTTACCTGCGGGCCCTTGAATCGACCAAAGAGGCTCCCCTCCGGCAAGGCAGAGGGGTCCCTTCAAGACCATCCGAGGCACAGGCAGCCAACTCTGCTTCGCCAGATGCGGGGCTCTTTTGAATCTGGGAAAGAAATGTTGTTCTGGCACTTTGCTGGTGGAGGATGGGAGAAGGTTGCAAACCAGGTGTGCTGTTTTCTATCCGTTTATCGGTTTGAGGACTCAGCGGCGGGTTGATGTGAGTCACGAAAGATGGGATATGACCAGATAAGATTTTTGCGCGAAGCAAACTTGAAGTCGTTTGGAAAACTTTGAGTCAAAAAATGGAGGGTTTAGACGGTGCATATCGTTAAACGGCAAGTCGAGCTGCAAGTTCAGAGATAACTAACACAAGCTGCAATGTACAAGCAAGTAGAACGCTTGCCAAAAAGAACATTCTCTCTCTCTCCTGTTGAAACTAAGGATGGAAGAGAATGGGTTAAGATTAAATAAAGTGGAGGCAAAAGATGCAAAAGATATGGGCGACCCCGGAATCGAACCGGGGTTTCTTCGGATCGTATGTGATGTTCTTTCGAACAACCACAACGAAGCGTCCTGACCACTAGACTAGTCACCCGGTGAGGTATTTGTTGATGCCTTTCTTTGGCAGATTTACCCCCCATATGGTCGACATCACAATCGCACCTCCAATACAATTCTTCAAAACACAAACCAGCCAACCACAACGGCCCCCAAGCTCATTGACACATCAGTGCTTTTCAAGATTTCACCCATCACGTCACGACGTTGATAACAACGAAGAGGTACGCGCAAGATATAAAATAAGTCTCATTAATAATTACATTTTTAAACCTATTGTCTCATATATGTTCAAGGGAGCGTAAGAATGCTATTTTTGCCCATTATTAACATATCCATCATATCCTCCCCTCACCTTCCCTTCCCTTCCCTAACAGTTATTCGCAAAACTTCCCACACTTCCCCTTCACATCCACATTCCTGTTCACCGCCAAGCAGTCATTATACTGCGCCCTGCACTTGTCCTTCGCCCCGTTAAAGCTATCATTCCACCCGCCCCAGAATGTCCGCTTCTCCATCTGCCCAAAGTAGCTGTCCGCCCTCGGCTTGTACTTCTTCCCGTTGCCCCTGCACCCCTCAGCGTAGACGTCCAGGCAGTCCTCGTACTGCTCCTTGCAGGCGTCCGCGCAGGCGGTGCTGGGAGTGGAACGGCTGTACTTCTTGCACTTCCTCGTGTCAGGGTCAGAGTACCGCTTGAAGGGGTAGCTAGGCCAGTCAGATACCAGATCGTTGCAGGTAACAACCGGGAGGTCAATCCCGCCGACGGGCTTGCCGGGCTTGTAGCCGTAGTGGTTGTTGGTAGGCTGCTTGCAGATGTTGGTAGGGGCGGGAGTGGGGCAGATGGTGGTGGTGGTAGCCGGCTTGGTGGTTGTCGTGGCAGGCTTGGTGGAGGTGGGGGCAACGGTAGGGCAAGCGGTGGTTACGGTCAAGGTAGTGGCAGGGTTGCCTCCCTTGGGGGGCTTCTTCCCAAAGAAGTCATGCTTCTTGCCTCCCTTGGGGGTCTTGACGCAGTAGTCGTCGACGTCGGAGCACCACTGGCCAAAGTTGAAGCACTCGAGGGACTGGGGGAAGCCGGCCTGCTTGAAGCAAGAGGCGACTTGCAGCAGGCAGTTGGTCCAGGCGGCCTTGCAGGACTTGACGTCGTTGTCCCAGTCGGGGATCGGGTTGCTGCACCACTTGCCGCACTTGTACTCGCACTTGGGGGGGATGACGGTGGTGGTGACGCAGACGGAGCTGGTGGTGGAGGTGGTGCTCACGGGGGCGGTGGTGGAGGTGGTGGGCGGGAGAGTGGGAAGAGGGGTGGTGGTTGGCTCCTCAACAGTGCTCGTGGTTGACTCCTCCACAACGGGGGTGCTGGTGGAGGACTCGGTGGTGACAGTGCTGGCGGGAGGGAGCTCCGTGCTGGAAGAAACAACAGGGGGCTCATAGCCGCAGGGCTGAAGAGACAAGAGCTCGTCGGCAGCGTATAGGTTCAGGCGACCAGGGCCACCGCACTTCTCGTCGGAGGCACCGTTGCAGGCCATGTTGCACTCAGAGGCGGGAGCAGAGTAGGTGTCGTTGCCGATCACAACGCCACAGTAGCATTCACCTATATCTCAAGTCAGATTCACAGCTTTTGTCAACAACAGTTCAAGCTGATACATACCACCATACTCCGTACCAGCAAAGGGGAAGCCGCTGGCATGGCAGGCTTGCAAGCACTTCGCGGTAGTCATGGTAGCGCCATCGACGGAATCCTGGCGGTAAGAAAGGGCTCTTCCTTGGGGAGAGTTGTCTGTCCAGCATCCTAGAGGGTCATAGTCCTCGATGGTGGTTTGGTCGACGGGGATGAAGGTAGGATCCTGGTAGATAGAGAATTTGCCGTTGGCGCCGCAGATCTGGGAGTCATCACCCTTGCAGGGGAAGCTACACTCGGACTCCTCGGTGAGATCGCCCTTGACGGTTTGACCGCAGTAGCAGACACCGTAGTAGACGAGACCGGCATATCTGTAGCCATTACCCTTGCACTCGGCCACACACTTCTCAACGGTCATGTCATCAGGAGATTCTGGGCTGCGGTAGGGAAGGATCTGCGTGCCGCTGGCCTCGGAGAAGCACCCCGAGTACACAAAGGGCTGGAAGGGATCCAGGCATGGTGGGAGGAAGACCTCGGTGGCGGTAACACGACCAACCAAGGTGGCAGCCGCGAGGGCAGCCACGGCCTTGAGACTGGCCATTTTCAACAAAGTCGAAAGGAACGAGTGTATCGACAAGTAAAGAGGCCCTGTCGTAGATTAGGTGATTAGGTATTACTGTCGTGTTCGTGGCTGAGGACGACCCTGAAGAGCAAGGGAAAAAAAGAGTATCGTCGAGCCGGGGAAGCTGGCCTTATGTACATAAATAATTCCCTCCCCCATCCCATCGCCGACATGACATGGAAGCATCGGCGCACTATTGGATCCATCGTCGAACCCCAGCACATGGCAGGTGGGCCAAGCCATCACCGTGGTAGCGCTTCGACACCAGAGACGCAGAACGCTTGGCTCTAAAAGTACCAATATCCGATTTCCGGGCCTCTACGATGGTCTGTTTTTGGCAACATTGGCAAGCCCAGAATCCCCAGATCAGGCACCTGTAGACGAGCGGCGTGGTCTTGGAGCGGCAGAGCTTCAAAAGGTACCCGGAAAGAGAGCCTCATCGACCCATGCTAAGCCACTACAGCATATGTCTCTGAGACATCTTTCCTGTCCCTAACGGCGGCACACCGAGAACGGCAGAACAGTCCTTCATCTCATGAGAACCCAAAATAAAGCAGTGAAAAAGAGAGAGAAGGCTGCTCGGGTTTGGACGGACAATCCACCGCGGGATGGACAGTCGACTACAGAGAGGCAGAGAAAGCCAAGCGGACCAATGTGACTCTCTTGACGTGTGCTCCTTCAGCTCGGGAGCCCAAGTGGGCAGGTTGCAGCCATTCGCAGAGGTTGCAGTTGTTGCACAGAGCGCCTGTGGAGATGAAGAGGAAGCAAAAATCAGGCGAACCATCACCCCAAAGAAGCAAAGTCGACGTCCTTGGGAGCCCCGTCATTGGCCGGCGTACCTGCAGCTCACGTTCTCCACACCCGCTTTGGCCAGACCAAAACCCTTGCCAGCTTGGACCCTGAACGCATCGACCCCCTTTTTTGCTGCATTCCACAGCCTCGATCGATTTGACAGGAGAGGAGGGGGCGGCCTGATGTCAGCGACGGCATCCCACAGGAGAATTCGAGCACGCAATGAACATTCATGCCCCTTCATTCGCCTTTTGATCTTGCTGATCTCCTGGGGAAGAAACAAGTCACGACAGAGGCGACCCAAAATGCCGGGTCTCCACGATTTAAGGCCGCCTGTCAACCGAGAACCGAAAAAGGACCCCCTGAAATTGATCAACCGCTACGGCATCATGGTATATCCTCAAGAACCCCACTGAACCGCGATTCAAGCTCTGTTCGCCCGCCCTCATCACAATGCCGAGCTTTTGAATTTTTATTTTTATTTTTTTTTATCGCTCAGCCTTCTCCTTGACCGGCCTCCCGTCAGCTGACAGACATCGATAATCCTCTCACGTCGACAACACTAGACGTCCACAATTTGACGAGCCAGAGGCCAGCTGGAACTGCACCTAAAGGTTGGCGTCGTGTTGGTGACTGATGAAAGTGCTGCTGCACTGCGACGTGGTAAGCCACTCATGTAAAAGCGTCCTACCCCAACTACTGCAATATCTCCTGTCATGCAGACTGCAGGTGTAGACGCCAATTTCCGCTCTTCTTTTCGAGGAATATTTGTACGACAAGAACTCGTCAGAAGAGGGCAGAAACTCAACCCAAACTCCGGGTTGGCAGCACACCGACCGGCGAGATAAGCCATCATTACAATCTTGACTTTCAGCTTTAATTTATACGGCGGTCAAAGACCTCCCGATTTTATATGAGGTTGTCCACCATCTTCATCCACCAACCCACTTTTTAACCCATCCACCAGCCCACCTCCCAGCCCACCTCCCAACCCACCAAACTCCCGATCGCAGCATTTCCATGCCCAACACTCTATAGCGCAGCTTTTCTCGGCTTTGACCGGACTATTGATTTTTTAGGGCTGAAGTTGTGACAGGTCACCAGACTCCTCTCCCTCTCCTCTACACTCACCAACTCTAGCATGTCTCCCCTTCTTTTCTCGTCCCGGCCCATCCGTCATGAACAATATCTGCCATCCAGCCCGCATCTCAGTGCCTAAGTAAACCCCACCTCCACAAGACCGATCGTGATGGAACAGCGGCTGGCGTGCCACACTTCCGATGTGGCTGCGGGGTAGCACGACGCCTCCCATCACAAAAGTAAACAAGGTGCCCTGCCCGTGCATACGAGCTAAACCACCACCCCTTCCACTTCCTTTCCCGCTTCTAGCAAAAGCCGTCCTGGCCGCGATTCTCAGCTTTTCAGGTGGGCAAGGGTTTAGCACTAGCTACTGGCTTGGGCAGCAAGGGAAAAACACGCCGGACAACCGATTACAAGTGTATGTACCGTTTGTAGTACCTCACTTTGGACGCTGTTCGAAGAATGGAAAGGGCCGTTTTAGCAAATAGTGGACCACACGTGTATCAGCAGTCTAAACAGCCGAAACCGAGAGGCAAACCCCGGCTTTCTTCATTCGAGAAGAGTCTGTAGTGTAGGCTTCTTTTTGCCACTGAAGAAGAGAAGATATCCACAGCACCAAGACACAAAGAGAAACATTGTTTCAGAGCTTATCTTGACTTCCTCATCTTGTCTCCTTTCAGCAGCAACCAATGGCCGTGCGTGAAGCAGCCGCTCAACTGAAACATATTCACAACCTCACTTGCACTGTGAAGAAAGGAACAATGCTTAAACAAGGTACCAGGAGAAAACTAGACAAAAGAACAAGAAGACAAATGTTTCAGAATAAACCTTTCTCTATTGTAAACTATGAATACCCACCGCCGTTCACCTGAAACATTTAGATTTTCGTATCTTTATCCAAGAAAGTCTGTGCCATGGCACGGTCATTGACAGCGGCAGCGTCAAAAGTCAGCGACGACAAGACTGCCGTTTCTGGAATCGAGTGTCGCGGTGCGTTGCAGAAACAAAAAGGGATCAATAAAGCCACAACGGCAACAAAATATCCCGTAATTAGGTTCAACTTCCACCCACCGGAGCTGTCAAGATTCCCCGGCGGCGTCTCACCCGCCGCCGTACATAAATACATACCTACGGTTGTAGCTGCCACAAGACCGCATAATAAAATTCCAGCTTCCTGAAAAACCATTAGCCACTGTCACGGCTTGGTGGTGAAGGACAGGATGCAGGGTTAGGGTTGAATGCAGGACCAGAGCTCCGACTAGGGCTTTATGACAAGAAGATGGAGCTGCAAGTCCACACTTCTTCCTTTCTTCTTCATCTTACGATTACATTGATAGACTGGCAATGGTACTGGCCTTTGACCTACTTATGCCTCTCATTCGTGACAGCCCCGTCCGCTCCGGAGCTCCTTTAACCCTTGAGCTCTTCGCGATTCCAAAAAAAAAAATTGAAACCCTAAAACCAGCTCTCAAGTCACCGTCCCATCGAGGCACAGCACTCTCACCTTTTAGTTCAGAGGTACTTTACCAGTCAGACAACTCAGGGCCACCGGAGCAAAACGGCGGCTTTACCAAAGTCATACGAGCACGCAGTAGCTACACCGATTTAGAAGGTTTTCGTAGATAGATCCTCCCGTAGTTTGACTGACCTGAACAAAAACGCTCGGGAAGAGTTTTGCGGGTTGTGGTGTGTTGCATTTCCTCGTGTTTGTTTTGTCATTGTTCCCATCTCTTCAAAACAAACCTCGGTGATCAAAAACCAGCTCGGAAGAATGTAATGTGGAAATGAGGAAAAAAGTCAATATTGGACCCCTAAACGGCACAGGATCCCACGTTAATTCTTTCTTGGCGATTGAGAGAAGTTCTAGATTTATGTCAAACCCCTATGAGGAAGTGATCGACAACCTTAGCATCCGATGGGTGGGTGCCAGATCGGGTAGGTCGTTGCGATCCGCGCTTGTCATGCTTGTTAGTTGAAGAAGCGGGTGGGTTGTGGTTGCGCGGCTGGAGAATGATCTTCCCCGGTTTGTTGGCGCTGCTGATCAGTGAGTGACTGGCGTGTTGAAGGCGGTGATGGTAGTGGTGGCATATGTCCTAGAGAACGGCTTTTCATGGAGTATTATCAATGGTCTTGGCATCCAACTTTGGCAAACCTCCCTATCTCTGTGCACAATTATACACAGTGAAAAAAAACCCATAGTACACATGCCATGCAATTTATATTCATCAACAGAAAAAAGTAAAATCAACCTCATCCATTCCAATCATTCTTCCTAACCTGCAATCACTTTTAGTTGTTGCTGTCCTGCCCTCTTTCACTCCTGAATGACGAGAAATGCTATTCTACACACACGCAGATCCGGGAAGGGAAAGGATAAGGACCGAAAAAAAAAACTTTCTTTCCCATACCCTTCCAGACCCAGAACAAAACCCCAGAAGAAGCTGTATCATGCCCATCCTTCGTGTCGTATGTCATGTGTGTCATGTATGAACCGGAACCCAGCAAGCATATGAGATCGAGAGAAACAGAAAAATGCCAGAAACTCCCAATACATGCCCGCCTTTTTAAGCATTATCTCTCCGCCACTTGGGAACATACTTGCCCGGCGCACCGCTGGCCTTCAGGGGCTCGGGAGTAGCACCATCCCTGGCAGGCTCGCCACGGCCGGAATCTTCCCTCTCAATCGGCGCACCTCCACGGCCAGAAGACACTCTGCCTTGAGGAGCAGGGCGCTCGGGAATAGGGGCAGCACCACCGCCAGCGTTCCTAGCAGCCTCTCTCTCACGCCAGCTGGACCCTCCAGTCTTGCCAGCAAGAGCGAGGCGGGGGGGAGTACCAGCGGCAGAGGGACGCTCGTTGGAGTCGGTCCGGTCGGCAGGAGGAGCAGTCCGGGCCGGGGGAGCGGCGGCGGAGGGCTCTGGAGGGGCACCACCGGCAGCCTTGGCCGCTTCGCGCTCTCTCCAGCTGGGTCTGTTGCCAGCAAGGGGAAGACGAGGGGGAGCAACGGCCGCGGGAGTGTCCACTGGTGGGGTCTCCCGGCGGATAGGAGCAGTGGTGGCGGCAGCCTTCTCGGCCTTGCGACGAGCCATGGCTTCCTCCTCACGTTGTTGCTGGCGGGCCTGAGCCTCGCGAGCCTTCTCGCGCTCCTTCTCGCGTTCTTCCTTGATTCTGGCCATCTCCTCCTTCTTGGCCTCCTTTCTTCTCTCTTCTTCCTCCTTCTCTTTGGCAGCACGCTCCTCGGCATCGCGGAGGGCACGCTCCTTCTCCTCACGCTCCCTCTTCTCGCGGATCTTCTTGTCGCGGTACTCCTTCTTACGGGTACTGATCATCTTCTCCAGCTCGCGGTCGGCATCCCGACGTCTCTTCTCAAACTCGTCGCGGCGCCGCTCGTGGAGGTTAGATCTGAACGACTCGTAGAATGGCATCAGGCGAGACAAGCGGTGCTTAATCTCGACATCAGCCTTGTGCTTCTCCTCGGCCTCCTTGAGAGTCTGAGCCTTAGTCAACTCGTAGGCCTTGAGATCACGCTCGCGCTGCTTAGCATAGTCCTCGGAGAGTTTCTTAGCCTCCTCTTTTCTGAAAGCACGCTCCAAGTGGTCAAGACGCTTGCCGGTGATGCGGAGCTTCTCGGCAACAGTGTTCTTCTCACGCTCAAGTTGCTGCAGCTTGATCATGCGGATCTTGTTACTGTCGAGGGTATCGAGATCCTCACCAGCCAGATCCTCAAGCTTCATGTCCTTGAGCATGCTCTCGACCTCCTTGCGCTTGATCTGCTCCCGTTCGTTGGCGAGACGCTTGGCCTCACGGAGCTTCTGCTCCTCAGCCAGACGGGCAGCCTCAGCCTGCTGGAGAAGCTGCTCCTGGACCATCTTCTTGCGAGCATTCTCCTTGTCCCTGGCGGCCTGAGCCTCGGAAGCCTTGTCCTTGCGCTTCTGAATAATCTCCTTTCTGGCAAGTATCTCAAGGTGCTCCTTCTCAGCACCGGCCTTGGCACGAGCGAAAGCAGCATCCCGTGCCTGGATGCGAGCCTCATTGAACTTGGGATCAATGTACTGGCATGTGGTGTAGAGAACCTCGGCAACGCGAGTGAGCTGGGAGCGCACAATTTGGGAGGGGGTGCTCTGGAGACGCTGAACGGAGCCGGTCTCGCTTTCAGCAGAGCCAGCAGAGGAGCCAGCATGGGCAGCCTTGGCGGAGGAGAAGACATCGGCATCGAAGCTCAGGACACCGGTGGCATGATCCATGCGGATGGCGAGATCACCCTTCTTGTTGCCGTTCATGATGAACTTCTCAATGGTGGCGCGGGTAACCTGGAAAGGCTCGGGGAACTGAGCCAGGGACTCGACGAAGTCCAGGTCAACAGTCTCATACACCTGAGAAAGCTGCTGGAAGAGACGGGTGAGGATGACCTGCTGGAGAGGGATGATGTACTTCTGCATCTCCTCGTCGGCACCAATCTTGGCCAAGATAGGGGAGATCTTCTTGCAGATCGAGAGGGGATGGAAGTCAACCTCAAGAATGTTGTAGAGATCGCGAATCTCGGGGCGGCAGCGGCGAATCAAAGACTTGGACAGAGCATCGCGGAACAGGAGAGCACGGGTAGGGGCCTGAGACATGCCGAGGAGGTGAGTAAGGCGCGAGTTCTTGTTCTTGCGAGCCTCATCGAAGTCGACCATGGCACCGCGAGAGCGAGATGTGCTGATGACAGGAATCGACAGGGCAGAGAGGACGACGAAAGTAGCGGCCTTCTGGAGATCGGCCTCGCTGGTGGGCGGGTTCTCAGACTTCTTGCCCTGGCCAGAAGCGACAATGGCGGCAGACTGGCGGAGCAAGTTGTAGTACCTGGACCAGGCAGCGGCGTGGAACAGGTAGTTCTCGCCGACGAGGAAGATACGGGTAAGCTTCTCGTAGTAGTTGGCCATCATGATGTTCTTGGGGGGCCGCTTGCTCAGGTTGAGGAGGGTGTGGATGTCCTCAACACTGCGGAAGGCCTCCTGCCAGAGCTCAAGCTCGACAGCCACATTCAACTGCTGAAACCGGGTCTCGAGATGGCGCTGCAGGGTATCCGGGTCGCTCAAGTTGATAGCATGCATCTGAGCCGAGTACTTGGCAGCGGTCTGGACATGGTTCCGGAGGAGCTCGCAAAGGCGACGGAACTCGGTCTTGCGGGTGTACTTGAGGCAGAAATCGAAAGCCTGCATAGCAGTGCTCTGGTACAACAACTCAAGACGAGCATTGTTGCGGAGGATATCCAGAACGGTGCGGTAGGCCTCCCAAAGGAACTTCAGCCAGGGTGTGACAATAGCACGGTCGGTACGATCGCGGGACTGCTCGCCAGAGACGGTGGCCAAAAGGATGGATTCGGGGGTTTCGCTGGCCTCGAGATCCTCAACGTTGTCGGTTGTGGTTGTCGCCTCGATGCTGGACTGGACCTCGTCGGCCTTTTGCTGAGCGGCGGTGACCTTTTCGGCGGCCAACTCGATGAATTTCTTGAGCACAAGCTGCAACACTATGTCAGCACCAGCATTATAGCCCAACTCGACTCCACATATAACCCACCTCAATTGTGCCAACATTGGTGTTCTGAGCAATGTTTTTGTACTGGTAGAGGGCATCCTTGGCGAGCTTGCCCTTCTTCTGCTCGACAGAGAGCTCGACCAACAGAAGCATCACAGGCTCCAATGATGTGATGGGGACATTGCGAGACCGCTTCGATGTGATGTGCTCGTGGAGGAGGGTGAGGGCCGCGGGGGCCTGGTTAACTCCGATGAGTTCATGGGCCCTTTTGAGAACATTCTCGGGCTTCTGATGGGGTGGGGGAGGCTATGAGAAGGTCAGTCAAGGTATTCGTGATCACAGCCGGCCAGTCCGACGGCGGCATGGAGAAATATGACGACAAGGTGAAGAGGCGGCGGTGGGGAGGCGAGGAGGGCAGTCAATATCGACATTTGCAAGCGAGATAGTCGATATGCTTGCCTCCTGGTGGGGGTTATGAAGAATAGGATCGCGACTCACCATGATGGGCAACCTCCTCTGCGCGTTAGCAGGACTCGAGGAAGTTTAATGGGTATCTGGAAGAGCAGCGCAAGGCGGCGTGAGGGGTTGCTTGCGACTTGGCCGGCTTGTTCCAGAGATTTTTTTCGCCTCGTGGAGAATGCTGCGTTGGGCGAAGCCCTGACAGGGCAGTTGGCACCGTTTGCTTAAAATTTGTGGGCTCAAATTGGAGGGTGGGTCACGTGACGGCAGCCTGGAAATGTGCGGTTTTTAAGCACCAAGAGCGATGTATTTGATTCAAGTTGCCAGAAACTACCCGGAAATACTCAAAGTATGCTCTCGTGGTTGAGTTTGTCTTCTCTTTGACAGCTTCTTCAACTCGTTGAGCAGCAACAAACTTTGGGGCTTCCCTTGTTGTTTTGGACTTTGAGCTGCAACCTTGGCCATGGTGGGGCTTTCCTCCCTTATATGTACATTGCGGGGCCCTAGGCAAAAAGGCGTTTAGAGCAATGCCAAAACGCTCTGCCAAGGCACATTGTTGATGCCTCATGCGGCCGAGAGCCATCGTTGCATTTGTATGCAGAAAAAAGAGAGAACTGGGAGAAGTAAAGGCATCAAGAGGGGTCCGTATCGGTCTGGGGAAGCGGCCCGAGGATGTCAAATTTAAAGAAGAAAAAAAGCAAAAGTGTGTCAATTCCCTAGTTTGCTCCTATCCCGAGACAGCTCTTGAAGAGACAAAGGTCAAGGCTTCCCCGTCCATGAAACAGCAAAAACCCTCAGCTGCTGCAAGCATGCGCGAGTAGCTAGTAGGTGCGGATGGGGCCCGCCATGTACCTGTCGGACAACTCTTATAGGCCACCAAGCTCAGTCGATGGCTGCTTGAAACAGCACGACAATAGTCAATAGTTGCCATTCTGGATCCCAAATGCCATTGACTATTGTAAATACCATTCACAAGAATAGTCGTTGGCAAGCTATTGTCCCGATAACCAGTTAGGCAGAGGATGAATACAATCCTGCCCCCCGAGATGCGTTAATTGGTCGTATGATTCGCTATCGGGCTAATCTAACCTCCCCTGGACATCTCATTTGCTTTTCGCCCGGCTTTTTGGTAGGCAGTCAGCACGGGCCATCGCCTGCTCCTGAGCAAGAGATTCCTGATTCCAGAATCGACCCCTTCCTGCTCGCTCCCGCTGTGTCGCTCGCCAATCCCATCCGCCCATCCGCCCATTCCAAGAGCTGTGGTCAATCGAGGAAATCGCATACCAGTCATCCGCGCGCCTCTTTCTCTTCAATCCATTCATTGACAACCGCCACGCCCACAAGACGGCTTTATCTGCTTTGAACACAGGTGAGTTCCAGCTTCCCGTCCGCAATGGGGGCAAACTGTGCGACCCGTCTCTTCTCAGCCAGCAATCACGCCGCTTTCAATTGGAAGACAGCATCGCCATCCATCCTCAATCAAAGCACAATTCGTTCCAAATATCGCGATAGGTCACTGACACGCCCTAATGGATCAGCAGCCACGAAAATCACACGACTCGTCGGCGTCGTCGCGGATTCCGACCGCCGAGCCGCACCAGGGCGACATCAGCGACGCCAGCCCCCGTGAGCCACGGCAACTAGAGCCCATTAATTCTCCAATACCAAACGGCGAGACTCCATCGCCAAATCCCTCTGCAAAGCCAGAAAGGAAGCCGACACCAGCTTCTCTCCCCTTAATTCCCAATCGCGACTCAACCGGAACCCCTGTGCCGATACCGAAAATATCACCCAAAATGCCCCAATACACATCGCGCGATGTTGGCGACCCGTCGCAGATCAAGAAGACGAAGCAGAGCATGGCGGATCTCAAGCTTCGTCGATTGACAGAATTGAACAATCGGCTACGTGAAGATCTCGAAAGAGAGCGCATTCCCGTAAGCCAAGCGTCAAAGAGGTAGGACGCATCGCATCCCACACCACATCGAGTTCTTTTTCGCGTCGTATCGCCTTGCTGACGCGCATCTTCACACAGTATCATTGCTTATTGCAACAGCACCAGAGATTACATGGTGCCCAGCGTCTGGGGTCCTGTGCCAAAGGGCGAAGACCCCTACGCACCACAACAGAGCAACGGCTGCTGTGTAGTGATGTAGGATGAACTACAAAATATGTCGAGTCGGAAGCGCAGGCCCTTCGCTCGTGTCCCAGGCACGACTCGGAATCGGCTATGTATTTTCTGAGTGTCTTTGATGTGGTGCACCCCTCTCGCCAGTGTCTTGTTCGATTATTCTGTCTCGACCCCGACGAAGGCTTGTGAGAGGAAAGAACTTCTTTGGTATTTTAGGAGCATCGGAATTGGGTGGAACTGGGCCGACAAAAATGGGAAATGCGCGTTGGATGGAACTGGGAGGACAGCGACAGATGATTTTCTTTTCCTACAACCAAACCGCTATCGCTCACTTCACGATCCAGCACGGACGGACAAACGGACAAACCTCAATTTTTCCTTGATCCAGGGCAGCCAACCAAAGAGAGGGCGCAGTAACAGCAACAAGGGGGGGAGGATCGAGAACGACGACAGCAACGGCCTTTCCTACGATTACGCCCTCAAGCCAAAACTCATACCCCCATTTTCCCGGCTTTTCTATTTTCTTCTACTACCTTGACGGCGGTTCGCAAATTCGGCAGGGGGCCTCGGACGACAAACTATGCAGCTTTTTCGGCCTGTAATACCTAAAACTTCCTTGTTGTTTTCCTTTTTTCTTTCTGTTTTTTGTTTCGACTATTCCCCAAGGTGCTGTAACTCGGCTCTCGTCGTTGCCCTCTCGCAAAGCCCCCCCCCCTTTTTTTCTACCACCACCCCCTTATTATTTCTTATTATTTTTCTTCTCTGTTTCGGGCTCTGTATATAAAGTACGCTATGGTTATTTTTGCCCATGGGGGTTCCTGCTAAATGGGTTCACGAATGAGGACTGAAGGCGAATGAGATATACCAAATTAAACTGTAAACATGTGTTTTTTTGCGAACGTGACCTAACCTTTCTTTAACCTGTTTTCAACGTCTATATGACAGCCTTACATGGAAGATGAAGTCAAAGCTGGAAAGCCGTTGGATTTGTAGGAGTGGGTTTCTGCAGTCCAATGACGCAGATTACCCATTCATGCAGGTACCAGCTTTTTAGTCTGCTTGCTCTAATGTACGTTTCTTTGTTAAACGAAGGAAACAACTCATCACGCATATCCGCGCCATCGTGCAAATAGCTACACAAAAAATCAACAAATCAGATATGGCAGAGCAAGTAACCGAAAACACTGGCAGCAGCAACAATGGTGAGACCCGATTGCCGCGGGTGACCATCCAGTTCTGCACGCAGTGCAAGTGGATGCTGAGGGCTGCATATGTGAGTTAACCTCTCTCTCTCTTTCTCTCTTGAGATGTGAGGCCACCAGAGTTTCCTCGACTCGATGCTGCTCTTGGTCTCTCGCACAAATTCATTTGTTTATTTATTCATTCACTCAGTCACTCATATTTTTCCACGCCTCATTTGATTTCTATTTCGCCATATACATGTGCATATAATATATATATTTATGTCTTTGGTCAACACCTTTTACTGTCCGGCGACTTATTCTCACCACATTATGGCCCCCTTGACTCATTACTTAGCTAATATGGCGATTGCCTAGTTCGCCCAAGAGCTCCTGTCGACTTTCTCAACCTCCCTGGGGGAGGTAGCCCTCCTGCCGGCAACAGGGGGGGTATTTATCGTTGAGATCGTCACTGGTGGTGGGGAGAGTGGTGGTGCTCTCTCGAGGAAGGTGCTCTGGGACCGAAAAACTGACGGCGGGTTCCCCGAAACGAAGGAACTGAAGAGGCGAGTGAGGGATGTGATCGATCCGGGGAGGGGGTTGGGGCATGTCGATAAAGATTATTCCAAGCCCAAGTCTGGGGAGGGTGGGAAATTCGGAGCAGGGGGTGAGAAGAAAGAAGCAGGTGATGAGGTGAAGGAGGCGAAGGGGGGGAAAGTGTGTACGATCGAGGGGAAGGAGAAGTGTGAGGACTGTCAGTGATATATGCCAGTTGGATACAATACATGATATACAATCCCCCAGTATAATCATGCTTGAGTACTTTGTCCCATTCCTCTCCACCAACTAGTAGCGATATGTAAATGTGCAAAATGAATATCGATTTCGAGATTAAATAAAGATGAACAGCACATGAGCAGAAATGAAACCATTCAGGTTTTAAATGGGGGAGATACTGGTATAAGAATAAGATAAATAATGAGTGTCTATCAAAATCCCAACACGAGACTCCGGTGGGCATTCTAATCAAGCTACAAAATCTGTCTTCTGAACAGAACAGCGTGTCCCATATCCTTTGCTTTTCACACGCCACATTAAGCAAAACACAACAGAAGGACAGTAAATAAATCGGTTAGTTTCATATAATTCTCCTCACTCCCCCATTTTATCAACCCAATATCTTCGCCTTTTTTTTTTCTTTTTTCTTTTTTCTTCTTTTTTTTTCTTTTTTTTTCTTTTTTTAGAAAAAAAACTCTCTTCTTGGTGTTGAGACTCATCTGGGAAGTATGTATGCCGATCTTGAGCCCGTTCGAGGGGATACTAGGTTTTTTTCCTTTTACTGTCTTTTACACAAACAGACACGCTGCACATTTGTTCTCTAGTAAATGTTCATGTGATCTTCTCGCTCAAGTAGAAATACTATTCACAGCCAAGGCAATATTGACTGTACCATTTCCCTTTCTAGTACTCATATAATATATATAACGTACTTGCATAGCGGATGACGCAACATAGCGGATGACGCACGTTCCACCACTACACACTTCTTATAACGACCATTACACAAACTACCACC
>MU866470.1:0-25775 GCA_033296915.1 Triangularia setosa | reverse complement strand
GGCCTTAGAGCACGGTTTTCCTATGTAAATAGCAACAGCAGGACCGGCACACTCTTTCCATTAGGGTAGAACGGAGTAGGAATAATAATAATATACTCGCTACTCATCCGCTCCAAACTTTCTCTCATCCCTCACTCTTATCTTAACTATCACTCTCTCCTTCGGCTCCAAAACATGCACCGGCAACACCCCGTCATCCTTCTCCGGGAGCTTGTCCCCTACAATCTCAACCTCAAACTTGGTTACCACCATCACAATCAACAGCCTGATAACCGCAACAGCAAAATGCCTCCCCGGACAGAGAGTCTTCCCGCCACCAAAAGCCCTAAAGTTCTTGTAGTTAACGCCCGCCAAGAACCTCTCTGGTCTAAACTCCCTAACATCCTCTCCCCAGTTGTCTCTAGAAGAATGTATCGTTCCGCCCGAAATCTGCACCACCGCTCCACCCTTGAACCAATATTCCCTCCCCTTCACAGTGACCTCAACCCCCTCCTTTGGCACCACCAGCCTCGTCGAGTAAGTATCACTGTTCAGCCTCAAACACTCCTTCACCACCGCCTCCAACAAGACCTTTTCCTTCTGACTCCACACTATCTCCTCCGTGTCCATCCTTACGCCAAGTTCCTTCCTTACCTCCCCCAAAAGTCCCCGATCATTACACACCTGCAAAACCCCCCAAAAAGTCGTCGTCGCCGTGTTCACAATCCCTGCAAAGAGAAAACTCACCTCCGACCTCGCCACCTCCCTCAATTCCCACCCGTGCCTCTGCGCAATCTCAACCCTCTGCTTGATAATCCCCGCTACATCCTCCTCCTCATACCTCCGCTCCACCAGCCACCTCTCAAACGCCTTTACCAGCCTCTCCCGTCCTTTGTACGCCTTTTTAGCCATCACACTTGGCCACACCCCCGCCAAAAGCCCCCCCAACCCGTGGTCAAAATCCCAAAACGCCTCCTCCAGCTGAGGATCAGCCGCCAGCGGGTTATCCCCCCCATAAAACACCTTGGCAGTAGCCACGGCGACAAAATGCCTGATCCACACCAGCAAGTCGATTTCTACATTGTCAGGGTTAGGAGGAACATAACCCCCGACCACCTGCCTGAACTCGTGGGCCGCTGAACGAATCAATTTCTTCATCTCCTCCCCGGGAGCAAGACTCTTCCCAACCAGATCATGCATATCCGCCAGAAACCCTGATGGCTCCCCCGGGGTGGGATCGATATTTTGGCGGACGATCTCGACCGTTTGGGGGCCGAGGCCGAGCACGCGCTTGGTGATGTCGGGAACTAAGGGGGTGAAAGAGAGTGAGTTCGGGGGAAGGCGCTGGACGGAGAGGGCGAGGGAGGGGGAGGTGACGATGTAGATTCGGGAAAAGGGGACGGGGAGGGTGAAGATGGGTAGGTGAGGATTGTCGAGGCTAAGTAGAGAGAGAGGGGGAGAGAGAGAGATTAGCATATCATCAAAGGTAGCAAGTTGTGGATAAAAAAAAGAAAAGATAATAAAAAGAGATAACAAAAAAGAAAAGATAAAAAAAAAGGGAGACTGCTACTTGAAAGCAAAGGCCCCAAAAGGATAGTAATGAGGGCACCAAAAGATAGTCGATAGGCCTTGAAAAAAAAAACCAAGTATAACAGGCGTTTTGATAATATTTAAACGCCTATTGACTATCCCTTCGAGGCCCATATACAATCTTAGTGGCTCTCTCTTAACTACCCTTTTGAACTATCTGGATGGCACCGCAGTCACTATTTTCTTTTTGTCTATAACGTGCGGGTAGGTAAAGGGAAGAAAGGGACTATACAAACCCGATATTTTTCACGTAGCGACCGCCCTGGAAGAGCATACCTAGGACATGGCCTAGGAATGGAATCCGGGAGGGGAGGATGGGTGGTTCATTTTTCGAGAGCGGCCTTGTTTGGGCGTGGTCGAGTAGAAGGTAGGTGGCGAGCAGGACAACGAGCCCGGTCACAATGGGAGCTGAATATTTGAGCCAGTTTTCCAATTCCAACCATGACAGTTGCGAGGTGAGAGCCCGAGTTGGTGAGAAGGAGGATGTGCTGTCCCACGCCATCTTTCAGACCTCCCGGCTGTCGCTGAAATTGTCGTCGCGGTGTGTAAGCTTCAAAATGTGGTGTTGATGTCTGTGGAAAACCTTACGAGTTCCCTCATGATGAGTTTATAAAGGTTCATGTATTCATCAACATTGTGATGTTTCGAGACACGGGGCTATAAATTCCTACCGCTGGGAGAGATCCAACGGCACGGAAAGCTTTCTTCCCCCACCGTCCAATTGTTACCTTCTGCTCATCCCAAGCACTCACCTCCAAATTAAATCATCCTTGAACACCCCAGCGAATCACAGCTCTGATTCCTCACCTTGCCCTATCACCCCCAGCACTCATCATCAACCTATCAGACATCACAAAACCACATTCCCATAACAATATGTTCATCTTACACTGTGGGGAACACTTTCCAAAGGGCCCAAGTAATATAAACAAGCACATAAAATATATGGGCGAGAGTCCATAAGACATACTCTGACACACCTCTTAATGTTTTTCACCAAGTCCTTTGCACTGGGTCAAAGTCCTCTCTTCCACTCCTGTACAAAAAAGACACACACCCTTCCAAATGCAAACAAACACGCAATCGCTTACATCAACTCAGTTCGCTTATCTACCCCAAAAGTTTACTTAATTTCTCTCTTTGCTCATTTCCTAGGCTTCCTTGCTCTATCTTTTCTCCCTCTCCCCTCTCTTCGGCTACCACCCAAACAAACCAGAATCTCCCAACCTCTGTTCTCTTCAGAGAGTCCCTCTAGTTTCTCATCAAGTAAGCCCGCCTCCCTTTCCCCTTTTTCTTTCCCTTCCCTTCCCTCTTCTTCTCAACCGCCTCCCTTTTTTCACCTCCCCCCTCTTCGGTTGCAGCGCCAGGGGTATCCTATCTCCTAGGCGAGCCATTATCCCCCCCCTTGGTAGGCGTAAAAGCACCACCACCCCCCATCGATCCAAAACCACTCCCCGTCCCACCCCCACCCATTCCTACACTCCCCGCCGTCCCCAACACCGCCGCCTTCCTAACCGGCGTCGTCGGCCCAGCAACCCCATCCGCCGCCGCCCCAGCCGCCGCAACCCCAACAGGAGGCGTGTCCGTCCTCTTCACCTGCTGCCCCAGCCCAATCCCATCCCCTCCCCCCTCAAACTTGGCACTAAACCCGATAGCCTTGCACCTCAGGTAAATCTGCTCAATCTCCCTCTCCCACAACCCGGCGTCCACGTACTCCTGATACTTCCTATACAGCCTCATCGCCGCCAGGGCGTCCTCCACGCTGTCGTGCTGCCCCTGTTGGATCTTCTGCTTGAGCACCACCCTTGACAGCACGCTCAGACTAAGAACCCTCCTCCACGCCGACAAGTGGTAAATCACCGCTGTGTCGATCACCTGCGTCCTCGGGACGTGTATGTTCATCACCCTGAAGTCTTGTCTCAACCCATGCCCGAGGAACGTTACCCCGAGGTTAAGCAAAGTCCAGATTTTTCGGTAGGCTGTCTTCAACGTGACGAGGGTGTGCTTTGACGTCCTGGTATCGAGGTCGCTGGGCGTGATACCAGAGTACTGTGTGAGATAGTCGTGCACCGGCTCCCGGATGGTGATCCAGTCGTCAATAAACGCCGTCCCTTCCAGCTCCCCCTGCGCTCTGATCACGCTCACCCTCCCCAGCGCCAGCCACATTGGCCGGAGCGTCTCCTTCTCCCCGTTCGAGTTGATCTGGATCTCCTGATCCTTGAGGGATACATACTCCGTATCCAGCCCCACGATCGTCCCGGGGCCCGGCCTTTCCGATTCTGGATCCAGCAGCCGGTACGTCTTGTCGTCCAGATGCGGGCTCAGATCCTTGTATAGTATCGACGTGTCCAGCCTCGTCTTCCACTCCATGTTGTTTTTGTTGTTGGCTTGTTTAATCTGGTACATCAACACACTCGGCATCTTCCACGCCGCGTTGAACGTCAGTGCCTCCGCACTCGACACCCTCCTGACGGAAAAATCATTGAACAAATGCCATTTGCTTTCCGCCGGGGTTGTCGGCTCTGAATGAGCCACATTCACCATCGCCACCAGGTGCGGCTTTTGAGGGGGAGGGTGCTCAATATTCACCACCATCCCCACCAAGGAGTACACCGTGATATCATGGGCGCCCCTCTGTAGGTGAACCTTTAGATCCTCCCCTTCATAGCAGAAAAACTGCCCGCCGCTCACGATAACGCCGATTTCTTCGGGCAGCCACCCAGGCGTGGCCCAGAGCTTGCGGTTCTCCTGCTGCCCGTGCACCGTCATCGCCGTGCTGATGGTCAAAACCGCCGGAACGCTCTTGATGATCTTGCGCGAATGCAGAGTCTGGTATCGCTTGCAGTTGCCGCACCAGCCCTTGGTTCCCACCTCCTTTTCCACCCCGATCTTGAGCACCTGTGAGAATGTCGTTCTAGGGGCCCTCGCACTTCTAACAGCCGGTCTCGGTGGGGGGTAAATCAAGTCAATGACCTGAACATCTCCCGATCGCGTGGTTTCTGTCCGGCAGTTTGTGCAGTTGATGTTGACAACGGCAGAGGTGGTGAGCAGTTTGGAAGTCAGTTCCTCCGGGCTTGGAGGATCAGGCAGCTTCAGTAGCTGCCTCTCCAATGCGGTAGAGATGGGCTGGATGCTCTGATATTCCGTTTTCGTCTGGTCCATCAGAAACCTGCACAGGTTCTGAACCCTTGTGTGAGGTGTTGGGCCTGACTGGGCACCGCCCGTTGTCGAAGAGACACGATGAGTGTGGTGGTCTTCCTCGAGAAGGTCCAGGGGCTGTGATTCACTTCTACCAGTAATAGTTTTGAATAAATTCGTGGCATGGCACGTCAGCCCCTCGGCCTTCTGTAGCATGTCGAAAACGAACCCGAGCTCGCACAGGAGACAAAGATCTCTGACACACGACGTGGCGACGTGCTGAAGAGCCATATTTCGAATAAGAGGGGTGTAATTCATGACCTGCAACAGAGAATTGGCGTACGAGTTTGGAATCTGATTCTCGAGGCCGGCATATTTGGTCTTGTTGAAGAAGCCAAAGTCAAAATCGTCCACGCCAAATCTGCTGTACTTGATCTCCAAAGTCCCATAAATAGGTGGCGGCTCTGGCTTCAGACTTTCGGCCGCATCCTGCGCCCATGTTTCCTGATCAACATGGCTGTCTGGCATCGGGCCGTCCCTTGCTCTTTCGCTCAAAAACTTTGGTGCTTGCAGTTTATTAGATGCCTTGGTAGCTCGCGTATCCTCAATCTGATTTCGCCTGAGACCTGTCTTATTCGGGCCGTAGTAGCCCCAGTCTGCCTTGGTAAGAGTAGAGAGAAAGGCCGGGTCGAACTGTGGTGGTGGAGCGCCGGCATCTGATAGGATATCCGCAGGCCACGCAGAAAACAACATTGTCCCGTAGTAAAAGGGCATACCAACCGAGCTCAGAGGGCTATGCAAATGTCAGCACAAGGCCATCCCTAACTCCAATACCTCCAGACTTACGTATCAACACCCCAATCAACATGAGGCACCGGCTCCTCCGGCTCAGGAAACGTAATCGGCGCCCCAATATTAGTGAACTGTATCCCATCCGACGGCGACCCCCAAAGCGCAATATTCCTGTCATTGTCCGCAATCACCAGCGCCCTCCCCGACGGCGCAATCTCAAACAGGTTGATCGACGCCTGCAGATGCGCATACCTTATATTCGTGGTGTTTGGATTCATAATATCCACCACATGCATCTGCCCCTGCTGCGACGAAACAATCGTCGTCGTCAACATCCTCGGGTGCAGGCGCACATATGCCGCCAAAGGCGGGAACGGCATCGGCTGTATCGACGTCATATTCCTAAGGTCGTAGACGTTGACATACGGATCCGGCACTCTGCTCGACGACCCAGGCCCTTGCTGCTTGTACGAGCCACCGCAGGTCACAATATAATCCCCCGAAGCATCCATGTCGTTGATATAGGTCTGATGCGCCTGCCACTCCTTCTCGACCTTGAACGTAGTCGGGTTCATGATATCGATCCTCCCCGTCTCCGTTGCAGCACAGATATACCTCCCCCTCTTCATGATCTTGTAATGATGCGGCGCCGGCACCTGCTTCGTAACCTCCCCCTTAACCACATCAACAACAAACATCGTATCCTGCCACCCCGCCACCAGAATCTCGCTCGCCCCTTTGCTCGTAAAGCTCATGCACCTCAAGTCCGTCATCCCCTCGTGCCGTATATTCCACAGCGCGGGTCCCCTCCTCATCGCCATATGCACCCCTTTTCTCCCCAGCACAATCACACCCTTGTCGTGAAACAAAAACTGCTGCACCGGCCCATCGTTAGGATCGGTCTGGATCTTGAATGCCGTATATCGTTGTAATTCCCGGTTCGCAAAAGAAGATACTCGTCCCTGTCCCCAAATCATCAGCACTATTTCCTCTTCGTTATCCAGCCCGAAAAACCTACCTTCCAATCCCCAGCCCACAGCAACTCTGCCTGGGGATCAAACGCCAAAGCCGTAGCAGGCTGCAGCCCGCCCGGAACAACAGTATTCAACCCCCCTCCCACTCCCCCTCCTATCCCCGGCGGCGGCGGCCCATACGGCTGGCCACCACCTTGGTGCAGACCGCTATGATGTGAATGCGCTGGATGCGACGAGTGCGACGGGTGCGACGGGTGCGACGGGTGCGCTGGGTGTGAATGTGGATGTGCGTGTGGTGGTGGATGTTTGTAATCGTTTGGCAAAGGCACCGGGAAGGTGATGCGGTTGACCTGTGGCGTCCAGTCCGAGAAGTAATTAGCCATCTGGTACCAACCTCTCTCTCTCTCCCTCTCTTTTTTATTTGGTCTCTCTCCCCTAACTCCCCCGTCGCGTGAGGGTTGCGAATGGCGTTGTGCAACCCAGACCCAAGCGAGACTGTGTCGCGATGGTGATGATCCCCAGCAACTGAATGGCGGGGCATCCATCCACTTTCCCACACGCCTGACTCAAACTCCACTATCCTTCTCCTGCTGCCCATATCCCAGCCAATATAAAAAAGACAAAAACAAAAACAAACCATTACAGCGACAAACTTACCTCATTCCAATCTGGATCCATAGCTACTTGCTTGCTTGCTGATTGAAATCGTTCCCCCCTCTCCTCGAATTCACATTTTCCGCTCGGGATCCCAGTGGCAGTGAAGGAAATGCCCAAGTGACAAAAAAAAAAAGTGCTAAAATCAAATGCTTATCCCAAAACTAAAAAGAAAGGAGAAGAGTAAAGCCCAGTGAATCGAATGGGCAATGTTGGCGGAAATGTAAAAAACGCCAAAACCAAGGTACCCAAACTCTATGGGGGAGGGGAGGGCGCTCCGATAGCAGCTTGGAGGTTCCCCACAGTTGCATCCCCAACTTCCATACAAAGAAGCGCGTGCACGGCCCCTGCATTCTTTTTTTCTTCAGGGGAAATTATGGAGAGTTCCGGTGTTAATCCGAGATGAATTGCTTGTAATAGCCTGGCCCGTGCTCCCTCTATCGATTACTCACCCATCCCCAGTCTCGGGTTTTATACCACTATTCAATCTTCATTGTGAATATCAACTATATACAACCTCGTTCTTCACGCACAAGGCCCATGGTATACTGTAACAACAGAAAAAAAGAACCAAAACGACTGATACCCGCCAAAACCATGGAAAATTCCAAGAACGCCCGAGACAAGAAACAGAAAAGACTCTGGATGCAGCTTCAACACCCCCTGACCATGATTTTATAGGGAAAAAGACACACCCAACACCACCATCATCCATCACCCATCACCCATCACCGCAAACTCATTTAGTCAACCACCCGAGGTAGTCAGCCACAATCAATGTCACCATGCTATGCAAAAGTCATGTCAGCTTTCCCGCCACGCCATATCAGACTGGAGAGTAAACTTACGCATGCGGCGCGATCCTCACATAATACGTCCCAAACCCTCTATAAAACCTCATGACACCTTCCTGCTTCGCCACCTTTGCAAAGCAATCCACCATGCTCTTGTACGGCAGCTTCCCGTCCGGTCCCCTTGACTGCTTCTGCAATCTGGTCTTGACAAAGTCAAACGGAAGCGAAAAGAACGACGCAAAGAAGCCAGCAACGGCGCTGGCGGTCAATGTCTGCGCATTGGCCGACCACTGCGTCCGCTGCTTCAACTGAGCCTTGGCCTCGCTGAAGAAAGCAAGCTGCCCAAAGTTGAGCGCCATGGCACGCACCACCGTGGGCGCAGCACCAGCCCAGAGGGCACCAACACCTTCACTTTTGGCGATGGAGCTGAGGGCATCAATGACGGACTTGTAGTTCTTTCTCTCGGCCACTGGCTTGAGGCCGTCACTTTGCATGCGAATCAACGCCAGATCCGCTGGGTTGCCGAGCATGGCGGCGAGACCACCAGCCGAAAGGCCAGCAGTGGCACGCTCAGAAAAGCCGACTTGCTTGCCGTTTGCCTTGGCGCGGGCCGAGAGACTGCCCATGAAGGTGTCAAAGAAGCCAATGCGGGCGGTCGTGTATACGGCTTGTCGGAGGAGGCCGGCCGAGAGACCAGTGTATAAGTCGAGAGCCTTGCCGCTGGCCAGGATATCGCGAGTCACCGAGATGGGAGTCGGCTTCGGCCCGCCGGCAACACCCTCGCCGGCGAGTTGGATGCGGACCTTGATCATGTCGACGGGCTGGATCACCGTAGTGGCGACCATGCCACTGAGGCCGCCATTGACAAAGGGGAGGGCGGCCCGCACGAGGGGCGTATGGAGGAAGTCGCTGGCGACGGCGAGGTTGTCGTTCTTCATGCTCTTGGCTGTTCCCATTACTTCGGATCCCCTGGTCTTTGTAACCTCAGCTGCTTGCTTGAATGAGGAAATGACGGCGTTAGACCAAAAACAATAAAATAAAAAAACACACAAGACGAAAACGATTTGGAGGTAGGGGAGGGAATGAATGAAAACAGAAAAGTGTTGCTGACCACTCGATTGCTTCACACAAGACCTACCCCCAACTTATTATATCACACAGCTCGCGACTCGACGGTCGAATAACAGCCCTGTCAAAACGCGAACACTCTCAAGTTAGCCGCTGTTCGCTTCTTTCCATTGGCCTTCTTTTGGAAAGATATGCAAATCCACCGGGCAAAGAAGCCGGCAATCACGTCTGCGCAGCCCCTGGACGCATGGGCGGGGGGGCAGCCGACGTCAGTGCCGTCATGTCTGCTTCCACGGTCCCAAAGATTGACATGGGGGGTCCAATGATTTGTTGACGGCGCCAAGAGGGGAGCGGGGCCCCCGGTTTTGGTCGGCAACAAAGACAAGGCTCGGCGTGGGCGTGCGGCGGCTCGTCCTTCGTCTCCTGTAGGTCTCGGAAAACGAAGGGGATTCCGGCATCAAGCCCCGGGAAACTCCAGAAGGTCCAAAGAGGTCTGGGGAGCCATCTCGGCCGCGGGGGCGGACCTCAGGGTTGGTGGAGCTCTCCATGTGTAAGTGCGGGAGTAGGGGTCGGCAAAGCCCCAGGGTCCAACCTGTCTGTTCTTGTCTTGGGACTTGTTGGGATAAAGATGCAATCTAAGGGAAATCTGACCTACCAGGAGATGAAAGCGCAACTCAGGTGCAGTCTCGGTATAATTCTCGTAAAAAAAACAGAACAAAAATGTCAGTCGCCGAATTCTGTGACGAAAGAAGCAGGGTTCGGTCTGTTGTCTTCAGCTCGTTCGTCTGTCCTGTGACAGCGCGCGGTCTTGGAGCTTGGGATGCAAGCTAGGGTAGCAAAGTTACAAAGCTTGTAGGTACGTCTTCTGCAGCAGAGGGAGCTAGAGCGGGGTCGCGTGCTTTTTAAAGCGGACGCCGGCCGTACGGACTTCTGTGGCAGGATGGTTTGTTGAGATAACCGGGACTGCCGTGGCAAAACCAGCGCGGTGCAATGGAGAATGGGGAATGAGGAATGGGATTGTTTGGTTCTATATGGGCAAATTCTAAGATGTGCTGTAGCAACTGAAACAGTGGGAAGGATAAAAGGGAGTAGGGTAAGTTCCAGGATGAGGATGGATGGGGAGAATGGTCTGGCAGTGTGTGTTCCTTGTTGTCGACAGACGGGAAAGGGGTCAAGACACAAAAAGAAAAAAAAGAACAAAGGAGGGGCCGAGGGGCTTGTCGAGTTTAAAAAGATGACGTTCCAAGTGGTCGCATTGTATTTATGGATGATGGCAGCGACGAGCGGTGGTGTGGTGTGGCCTTGGGCTGCAACAGGTCCTCCCGTCGGTCAGATGTCTTGTGTCAGTCATGGAAAGATGGGAGCTTCTCGCCCGTGTAAGTGAGGGGTCTTTGATCGGACGGTGCCTTCCACTCTCCGTTCGTCTGGTTTTAACGTTTGGCATGAGGAACCTTCATTAGCCCATACCCAGTCTGTGCGAAACCCGATAAACTGAACGAAGAGACCATGGCCCAACTCTTCTCCCCGACCTCCATGGCCGTGTGGTGCTTGGGCCGTTTTGTGGTGACCACATTCTGATGCCGAGCCTCTCTTGAAAGGCGGCAGTTTGTGAGAGTGCATTCGCGTCCATTCTATCAGGAGCGGGGTCAGGGTATTTCTCGGTATTTATCTGGTGCATATTACCTGAGATCAACTCGTCGCTAGATATCTGTTCATCTTCATTGTCTGCTGGTTGATATATGATATCTCGAAGACGCCCGGTCATCGGACTCCCCACGTCATTCCATCATTGGAGCGCGCACAAACTCCCATCTCCTCCGGATGGAAAGTTTGTGGAATCAAGAGAGTACGTACCACACTTGAAAGCCCGATTTGGGGAACCGGGAGCTGGTAGGACAACAGCTCGAGATGGAGGGCAGAAGAGGGGAAGAAGGGAGGTTGGCAGGCAGGACACTCGCCATCCATCCATCCATCGAAGATGGACGGTTCCTGTTCCTGCCGGCTGCCATGACAATTACCCCTCCTTTCTTCCTTCAGCTTGCTTCGTTCCCTGGAGGAAATGGCACATTGCGCTCTCCCTTTGGTGATCAGCGCTGAGCATATCCAATGAACAATGCTCAACCGCAAGCAATGTTGTTGACGCTTTCGACTCTCGTCCTTTGGCACATGCAGCCCCACTAACACAAGCTCAGCTACCACGCTACTATCGACACGTCGATGGATTCCCATGGCCACTAGACAGGAAGTAATTATAAAGCTTCTTCAAATCTCTTATTCAGGATATCAGCTGTGGATATATTGATAATAGTTACCACCGCATCTCCGGCTTCGAATCCCACTGCCGAGTTGTCGACTCCATCGACTTACACACGCACAACGCGGGGCCCCGAATCGCTGGGAGCGGGTCCCCGCTCGGCTGGTTTCCATTCCCACCGCAAGCGTCTCGCAGACCTGCAGCAAGCGGGCAGATTGCGGGGACTGAAGACTGCTTCCGAGCCTTGTACGGATACTAGCGCTGCGCTTCTTCGCCATTTCGGCCTCGTGCTTTGATCGATAAGGGACCCGGAGAGCAACGGGTAAGCGATCCCGTATGCCGTACTGCTTATACCGAGTTTTCGCGAATCTCCTAACTCCTGAATATCTCCTCGTATTTCCCTCTCGAAGAACTTTTGACCAGAGACATGGAACCCTTTGAGCCCAAGTGTTGGCTCTGGCTGGCCGGCCGGCCGGCTGGCAGTTGCTTGGTATCGGGTCGGGTCGGCTCTCGCCAGAAACGGCGTTTCATCGCTTGGAGGGTGACGTCAGGGAAGCGACCCGAAACGACCCGCTCGTTGATTTTCCGCCCCGCATTTTACTCTTAGCGCACAGGGCAGATGGCGGTCCTTGGGCTTTCTTCAACGTCTGGGGGTCGCCAAGATCTTCAACCACAACCGCACGGTTGTTGAAGATCTCCAATGGTATGGTGGTCTCTCGGGCGAGGGTGTGGAGATATCACGAGAAATTCAACAAAAAAATGGGACAGGCTGCAATAGTACCAATGGGTGAGATGACCTCTCCAAACAGAACAACAAGACGCCGCAACCGGACCTCCATCACCGAGCTTGCCGGACACCCCAATAAAGTTTTAACTGTGAAGATGGGGTGACGCCCGACAGCACCAACATGAATGTCTCTGTCAGCTCCCGCCTCCGGTCTAGGAGACCTCAGCAGAAGAAGTAGAAAGGCAGCGCCGTAGGTCTGTACTACCGGAACAACAAGCCATAAGCCACCGTCAACGGCATGTCTTGGCGTATACATTCCCAACAATCTCGACTAGGTATCGAGTACACGAGGTAGACAAGAAAGTTCAGAAAGAGGTACAAGATTCATCACCGACGTGGCCGGGAACCACCGATAATGCCGGAAACGGGTGTTCCGGTGAGGGATTCAGACAATGCGGAGATAGAACGGGAGCGGAGATCCAACGGGGGCGAGAATCAAGGGTTCAAGGGCCCACGATATCACGGCAAGCCATGATTGTTCCTGCGGATCAGTTTCGGGTGAACCCTTATTTCACTAGGCTGTGTAACCGTAGGGCTGACATCTGTCTTTCTGGGAGGCCAGGGATGTGTAGGAAAACAGCGAGGCTGAACCACAGTACCATATCTTGGGCTGCCTACATCAGTGCTCCAACAGAACCGGCCACTCTCATGTTACGGCCAGTCCCATGATACACGTGCAAAAGAAAAAAACATTTCCATGGCTGCCGATCATTCACAATCGCATGAAGCTCGACTGAGAGACCCCAGAGAACACATTATACATTGAACTGAGAGCTAGGCAGGCTTATCTGGGCGTCAAACTGACACTTTTATGTGGCTAAAAGATCGTTTATATGTCTAGCGTGGCACAACGGGCCCCGCCTTGTAATAGGACGAACAGAGTTTCTCCCAAATGGACGTTTCAACATCCATCAGCCTGCTCAGTGGCCCATCTCCCATACCGCAACCCGGTCCTAGATTGCTCACTTCATCCAGCCCAAAGCCAAGGTCGCTAACCACCACAGCCTCTCACACCCTTTTCCGCACTCAATATCCAGCACTAGGAAACGTTCCCAACCTCCCCCCATCAATCAGCACCACATTCCCATTGCAATACGACCCCGCCCTCGAAGCCAGATACAAAATCTGGCCCGCCATGTCTTTTTCGTCGCCCATCCTGCCCACAGGCACAACACTCTTGTCCAACGGTATCAGCCCACCCCCCATCATCGACCCCCCAGCCGCTTCCACAATCGGAGCCGCCATCTCACTCGGGAACACTGTTTGTTATCATCTCGTCAGCCATATCTCCCCCCTCCCTTGTCATCTTCAGGAGACTTACACCCAGGACAAATAACATTAGCCCTCATCCCCCACTCAGTCAACATCCCACTCAGCATCTTCCCTACATGCGTACTCGCCGCCTTACTCGCCCCATACGCCCACCCCCCTGGAGCCTTCTTGTTGAAACCCGCAATACTACTCACCACCACCACCTGGCTGCTCACTCCGCCTTCCCTATTCCAGGGGGTATCATTCCCTTTATGCAGCAACCCCAAGAACCCCATGGCGGTAAACCAAACCCCCATTACATTCGCCCTAAACGTCTCTTCCCACCCGTTCACCGTCTCCATTTGCGCCTGGCGAAACGCTTCGATATCTGTTAGCTTGGGGACAAGAGGGACCTGGGGACCCCCGATGCCGGCGTTGCAGATCAAGAGGTTGAGGTACCCCACGTCGGACGAGATGACGGAGACGGTGGACTCGAGTGAGATTTTGGAGGTGACGTCACAGTAGAGGGGAATGACGACGTTTTTGCCGACGAGGGCATTGACCGAGGTGGCGGCCGACTGGAGGACGGAGAGGCGGCGGCCGAGGATGTAGATGCGGCTGGCGCCGGCGAGGGCCAGGGTGCGGGTTAGGATGAGCCCGATTCCTGAGGGGGGGTGGTTAGTGAGAGTTCTTTTGTACGTGCAAGGTAAAACGTTTCAAGAGGATGGAGGGTGAGGGTGAGGGGGTGAAGAGCATAAGAGCAGTGAGACAGCAAGGCAAGTCGCAAGTCAAAGGCAAGTAAGTGCAATGGTGCACGTCTGAAAGAGGTAGGGTACGGATGGTGAAAGTTAGTTGTTACCAGTGCCGCCTCCTGTTATGAGAGCTACGAGTCCCTTCACCGAGAAGAGCTGAGAGACTGGATCGGAGGTGGTGGCGTTGGGTGTTGCAGTTGGCGGCGGTGGTGGTGCTGCTGCTGCTGTTGACGGCTGGGCTGCTGCGTATGAGGGATGAAGAGGAGCAGCTCCAGCCCCAGCTCCTGAAGCTGATGACGGTGAGGTCGCCATTGTGTATCTGTTCTGTTTCCAAAGAACACCTAATTCTAATTGCAAGTAAATCTACCAACAAAATATCGTTTGATATAAAATAAAATGGAGTGGAAATAGAGTGAGTGAGGAGATGAGGTGCCAAGCGGGGTTCAAATCCATCTTGTCATGCTCATTCAACTGGACCAGTCCAAGCCAGGCAGGGCAGATATCCCAGGTACGGTATATAAACCCCAGTGACTCATATTTCGGTTCCCCTTTTCCGTCTCTCCTCGAATCCCAAGGGATCAAACCGTTGATTTCCAATCCCCTTTGCCACTGTTTAGCCTTCGTTTTCTCTACCTGGTTGGCGCAAATATGCAAGGCACAAAACACCGCCGGGTCCCGCCGAGGACGGGACGAGCCCCGCCTTCATCAGATACATACATACATACACCATTGCCCCGCTCTTCACGACGGAAAAACAAAGCGCATGGCATCTCAGGAGAAGAAATGAAACAGCCATATGCTTGGACCTGCCTTCCATCTTTGTATCCCCTGACATATATTCTCCAGTTATGCCAACATCCTCCAGGCATCATTAGTAACATCTGAAAGCTCGCATACCGCGAGCAACCCGGAGCAAACTCGGCTTCATTCCTTAGAACCCATCTATAACTCACATTCATTACAAAAGGTAGCAAAGCATGTGGCAATCACCAGCACAATATCAAGCAAAAATGTATATCAAACAAGAAGCACTTTTCGCATTCCCAAATAAAGCTTAAAAAAAAAAAGAAAGAAAAAAAAGAAAAGAAAAAAAGCCAAGTCTATCATAGAAGCTAGCCTTGGACATAATCATAGATGGACACTTAAACCCAAGTAACATCCACTACACCCTGCTCACAAGACAGGAAGGACTCATCCGTATTTTTGATTCCTACTTTTAAGCAGCGTCCTCGGTGATGAGCTTGGTGATCTTGCCAATGGCAATGGTTTGACCCTGTAGACATATTAGTACCAGTTGAGGCACAGGAAGAACGGAAACCAGAAACATACCTGATCACGCAGGGTGAAGCGACCCATCTGGGGGTAATCCTCAAACCTCTCCACGCACACCGACCCAGCACCACCAGTAACCTGGAGACGGGCAATGATGCTGTCACCCTTCTTGGCGTGCGATGGCGGCAGCTTGCTCTTCCTGTTGGTGCCCTTCTGCAGCTTGTGCAGCAGGGCTGCGAAAGTAACCTCCTCAATGGCAGCGTGAACGTGCAGGACACAGTTGAAGCCAGCCGTGAGAATGCTCTTGAGGTCGAGAATGCGGATCTGGGCCTCAAACTGAGCAACGGTGTGCACCAAGCGCTTGGGCGAGCAGAGGACGAAACCGGGCATGATCTCTTCCTCTTCGATGCCGCGGAGGCGGAGACGGACTTGGTCACCGCACTGGGCGATGGGCACTTCGTCTTCGGTCTCGCCATAGACAGCCGCAATATCGACGGTCTGCTTGTTGGGCATCATGATGACGCTCATGCCCTTCTTGACCACGCCAGCCTCGATCTTGCCCTCGATCATGGTACCCATGTCACGGTACTTGCCGGCGACGGCCATCATGAAAGGCGCATTGATCTTGCGCTCCAGAGCCTTCATGTTATCAAGATACTCAAGAAGCGAGGGTCCATCATACCAAGGGCAGACGTCTTTTGGTACCCGGTCCTTGATACCCATAGTCTGCTGAGCAGCAATGGGCATGAAGAAGACATCGGTCTTGAGGTTGTAACCGGTACCCTTCAAGAACTGTTGAAGCTTGGTGGTGCACTCGAGATAACGCTCGTGAGACCAGTTGACGGTGGGGTCGTCCATCTTGTTGATGGCAACAATAAGCTTGTTCACACCCTGAGTCTTGGCCAACATGGCGTGCTCTCTGGTCTGGCCTCCCTTCTCGAACCCAGTCTCGTACTCGCCCTTGCGGGCGGAAATGACGAGAATGCCAACATCGGCTTGCGAAGCACCACCAATCATGTTGGGGACATAGGTCTTGTGCCCAGGGGCATCGAGAATACTGTACCTGCGCTTCTCCGTCTCGAAGAAGCCACGTCCAACCTCGACGGTCTTGCCCTTGGAACGTTCCTCGTTGGTCAAATCAAGAGCCCAAGAGAGATACCATGTCTCACGGCCCATCTCCTTGGCATCCCTCTTGTACTTGTCGAGCGTTCTCTGGTCAACCATGCCAGTGACGTAGAGAATTGCACCGCCGAGAGTACTCTTGCCAGCATCGACGTGGCCAATAAAGATAATGTTGACGTGCTCCTTGCCGTAGACTTCCTTGAGAGTCTCATCATCGACATCAGCCGTCTGCTCCTTTTCGACGGCGTCAACGTCGCGAGCAGCAGCCTTGACCGCCGCGGCGCGAGACGGGCTGGAGCGGCCAGAAGAGGGAGCTGGCGAGGTCTTTCCGCTAGCCGCCTGAGAATCCGTCTTCTCCACCGCCTTGGTCGCGGCAACCTTCTGAGCCGCCTGAGCGGTGCCCTCATTCTTTGCCTCCTGCTTCTTGGTTTCCTCCTTCTTGGGCTCCTCTTTAGCGGGCGCAGGATTGCCAATCGACAGCACCTTGGCCTTGGGCGCCTCCTCCTTAGCAGGCGCGGGGTTGCCAATCGAGAGTACCTTGGCCTTGGGCTTCGCGTCTCCCCCAATGCTCAAAACCTTTGCGCCAATGTCCTTAGCGGGCGCTGGCTTGGACGCTTCGCCCTGGGCTGGCTGAGCTGGCCTCTTGACGATGGTGGGAGTGGGCTTGGGGCCCTGCTGCTGTGTCTGCTGTTGCTGGGGCTGGTACTGAAATTGTTGCTGCTGCTGCTGCTGCTGCTGCTGTTGCTGATAGCCTTGCCATTGACCTGTGGTCTGCATCAGCATCTGTTCAACACACTATGGCTCCTCATCCCGACCCACCATATCCTTGTCCTTGGTTGTAGCCGCCCTGGTTCTGGTTTTGGCCATAGACACCACCGTACCCCTGCCCAAAGCCTTGCTGCTGGCCGTATTGACCATAGTAGCCTTGACCCTGGCCGCCATAGTATTGCTGTTGCTGGTTATACTGGTTGTAACCACCATAAGTCTGGCCAGGCTGGAAGGTCTGAGCTGTTGGCTGGAAAGAGGCAGCGCCGGGGCGGAAGCCTCCCTGCTGGTTGAGATTCATTTGCTGGGTCTGGTGCGCCAGGTTGTCGTCCTGGGCAGAGGAGTCATCCTCCCACGATTCCTGAACGTTGTTGGACATTTTTGGCCGTTATTCAGCGGTGTTCTGCAAAAGGTTCTTTTGAGTATCACGGTGTCTAGGGAGATTCGCGGGGTTGCGGGCGCAACTTTTTAACTGCGACAAAGTACGAATTCGGACTGCGCTGGGCTTTTCGAGGGCCCCTCGTGACTAGAACCTAGTTAGTTTATGAATTCTGATGAGTCTTTTCAAGAGCAACCCGGTCTGCGCCGTACCTGATGGAACACTTTTGAGTCAAGAGGGCTTCTTCAGGTGGTCGAAAGGAGAAGAAGTCGGGAAGATTTGCTGGTCGCTGCCCCACCATTGCCTGGTTGACTGTGGCGGCCACGGCGGGGAAGAAGGGCTCCAGTTAGGTGGACAGTGAGACGGCCGATCACCCACACTGTATGCTCCACTCCTATCTACATTGTCTTGGTGGTTCCTGGGCCCTATCACAAAAGATTGTGCCAGTTTGCAGGGGCTGCTCAAGGGACTTTAGCACAGTGCGACCAAGCATCAAATTCTAAGCGGCAGACGGTTCACCCACAAGCCAACGAGCACAAGCTGCCTGACCTTCTGGAGTTCTGCCTGACCAGAGCATGGATCGAGTTTAGTAGCAGCCATAGAATGATGTTTACTTCTACTTTCACTTTTAGGCTCTTTAGGTGAAGCAATGGCCAGTGACAGACGATGGACGCACTTTTAACCAACCTCGGATACCAGACGGTCAACTTCGCCATCAAATCCGGGATTGCTCTGACGTCCAAGTATGCCGTTCAGCAGTGTGCCCGCCTGCTGAAAACCGTGGATGATAAGTCGGTCTATGCAGAGCTCAAATCACTGCAAAAACTCCTCAATACCAAAATCAAGGTTTGGCCCTCGACTCTCACTCTCTCTGTCACACAAGGCTGGCTAACATTCGACTCACAGATTGTCTCCCCTGCAATCGACCTGATCCTTCTCAAGTACGTCAGCCAAGAGATTCCTATTCGAGGACTCCCTCTCACACGTGCCTCGCTCGGCCTTCTGTATGAACTCTACTAACATCTATCGATAGGTCTGGCCGGGGGAACTCGTTCCTTGATGCGGCGCAACCACTAGCATCCTCGTTACATCGAGAGATTGTCCGCCTTGGGAAACGGCTTCAGGATGCCGCCGCCACCGAGGAAGAAGCCGATCGAGAGAGGCGCCGCCCTCGGGTGTCAGAGGCTCACCATGCCGAGCTGGCCATGATACTTGGCGATATCAAACGCCTATTGGACAGGATTGACCGAGATATTCCCTTTATCCAGCTGGCCATCACTGCCTCTGGTGAGAACATGTCCACGCCCATGAACCCCCGCGAAGCCACCTTCTCTCCCTCGAGACTCATGCAAGCTAGCACTTTGGTTTCTTTTGGGGACTTGCACTTCAACGGTACACAGCCTATTCAGGTTGGCCCGTCATTCACACTGACGTTGTACATGCTCTTTGTCGGCCACTCCAGGGCCAAAACACAGAATGATGAGCGCCAGGAGCAAAATGGAGAGGTGGATAAGAATGGCTCGCCCACTGCCTTACAACTTGTGGAAACCCCAGAAAAGAGATCGAACCATGGGACAAATGGGACAGAAATCTCAAAGGAGATTCCTTATGGGATCGGAGAGACTGACAGGAAGCCCATCTGGCAAGAAGTCATGCACAAGGCTAGGGTACGACTCTTACGGACGCCCATGGGCTGTACGTTTGATCCCCTGCGCGGATACTGTACCCGGAATGGTCATAACCATGAGGCAGGATTTTATGTGTCAGCCAATGGATACAGTTACCACTTGGAGATCATTGAAGATTTGGACGATGGGCGGATGCATGAGGACAGAGAACGCGGTTTCAAGTCTAAGGATTTTGAGGGCGTAAGAATGGCGGGCATTCGGGAGGCAATACCCATCCACCAGTTCTCCAAAATCTTCTACACAGACACAGGGGTCATACTCAACATTGGTGATGCAGAAAATGGATATAACAACCCCGTCCTGTTGCTAAAGCGGGACCTTAGTATGGTCTCCCCACATGAAATGCCACGCGAACCTTCTGCTCCGTCAGGGATTGTCAACCACGGTTATTCTGATGACGAGTCTGATGATCAAGACGAAATCGACCGACAGCTGTGGGAGGAGAGCCATTTATCGCCAGGTCGGTCTGGGGATCAAAATCATTCAGGCCCGACGAACTTGCCACCTCACCTAGACCCGGAGTGGTTAGCTCTCGAGGTGCACATGGATGATGATGGTGACGACTCGGGCTCGGAGACAGCGGATGAAGACGACAGTGTTGTTGGCACACCTCAACGACGCTTCTCAACCGACGACCACCATCTCCCCCACAACAGCCTCTCTGCCGACTCCAACTTGATCCAACAGTTTAGACAGATATCCCTACACTCTGACTCGCCAGCCGGATCTCCCATTCGCCAAACAACTCGCGATATCGAGAGAAGAAATCCGGCACAGCAGGATATGCCAAGGTCACCGTTTGACGCCGTCACATCTTCCTTGTCACTGTTGGAGATGTTGATACGGCTCACGAGTCTCCAAGAGTCCCAGCAGGTCTCCCACTTGGCGATCCCGGACGACTTTACGATGCATTTCTTGCAAAACACCACCACCACTGGATACGCTGGCGAGATGGCGCAGAGAATAAAGGATCAAGCCAAGAGAAGGATGGGCTTTGACCCCTATGATGATGGCGACGTCGAGTCGGAGCACGGCAAGGAGTCGGGCTCGAGGAGGACGGGTAGGTAGAGATCAATAACAAAGCATATTTCCTACACAAGTCTTGAAGCTTCGAAAGACTCTGGTTCCTGCTGTTGGCTTGACGCTCAAAGGATCTACTGCCAGTCATTTGTCAAGCATGTTGCATGCAAGGTAGGTTGGCTTACAACTATGCCAAAAAGATCCCTGCAACTACTGCAACGCAATCCAATCATTGAGGCTCGTCCGTGGCCCGGAGTCCGTAGATTCAGACTCGCCAAGTTTCGCTGTTCTAGATAGACCGATAGGATTCGGTCAGTGATCACTAGCCCTACTATTAGGACCAAACTATCTCACCTATACGACGTGAGGTTATGCGTGTTGGCAGTACGTTTGTAGAACGTGGCTATGCCAAGATGAGTGGCTAAGCCAAAGGATGCAGGCCAAGCCAAACATTCATACTGACCCTTGAGTTGCCCTAGAATGGTCGGGGAAGTTGACGACATTGCTTTGTTGAAGCGAAGAAAAGACTTTTGTCTTTATATTCATTTGAAATTAACATGACTACACGCAGTAGAAGCCGAAAGCTGATTTCGGTGTCAAAGAGGTCTCAAACTCCTATTCCTACATTTCCAACGCTGTAGCCTTTCCTAACAAAGGCCAACATTGGCATTGGCAGCGAGAGGCTTGGGGGCCATGTTGAGAAAAACAGACGATCACTCGTCCATAACCGAGAAGTATCGGTATTGCGTGCTCGACGAAGGAGTACGCCACTGCTTTGGGCTCTGTTGGTCTTGACACGCATGATGAGCCTCGGAGTATCATCGAGAGATGTTCGTGCCAACAGGACTTGGAAGGACAGAATGATTGGCGGCGGCTGATCCAAACGGGCACAGGAGATGTAGCATGCCATGAACAAGGTGGTGGAAGAAAAGTACAAGAGAGAGGGCAACTCCGCTGAAATAAAAGCATTTGGAACCATCCGCTCATCCTCAACCTTCAACATCCACCTAAACACTTGCCGCCAAGTCCTTCACCATGCGTCTCACCGCAAATCTCCAAGCCATCCTGGCCTTGGGCCCCCTCCTCCAACACGTCCTCTCCGCCCCTGCCCCCTCCGAAGCCGTAGCTTCTACAGCTGCGCCGGCAGAGGACAGGCCCATCCCCCTCCTCAATCCCATCATCATCAACCTCGACGACGGCCCCGACCCCAACCCCAACCCTGCCGAAAAAGTCCTCAAAATATACACCAGCGCCAACTCTACCTACTCCTCCGACTCCCCCCCGCCCCGCGACTCCGACTCCCTTCCCCCCCGCGGCACCTCCTCCCCCAATCCAGCCGCAAAACTAACAACCCTCGCCAGACGCTGGTCATGGTACGAGACAAATCTCTTTTTTTTTTAAAAAAAAAATAAAATAAAAAATAACTGGCTTCATGCTATTATCTGACTAGGAACCTACCTCCAAGTCCTCGAACATGCTAACACAACTCATCAATATAGGTGCGGCTGGGGCAGCTCCTCTTACATTAACAAATCAACGTACGCCTCCCCCTTTGTCAGCGACTGCAACACCCTCGCCGGCAACATCGCCGGCAACGGCCGCTGGACCGTTTACGGTGTGGGTTGGTACAACCTCGCCAGTTATGGCACGTGTTTGTACCGTGTGAGGGCGGACATTTGGTTTGATTACATATTTGTCGGGAATGAGGATATCAGAGGGACGACGCTGGTGGCGATTGCAAACTTTGGGTTCAGTCACCCTGCTGGGTGGATTGGGGCGGGGGGCCATATGACTTGTGGTGGGATCACGGATACGGAGTGGGAGATTTTGAGGGCTTAAGTGGAAAGGGGGAAGGTCCGGAGGGGGGGAGGCGTGGGAGGTAGGTGTATGGAAACTTTTATCATCTTGAGAATTATGATGGAGAGGATAGAGAAGCTCTTTTTGCGCCTTCGCTCCCCATCCAACGCTTGCCCGAGACAAAAAGACGTACACAATGGGAGCTCAGTGTTGATACCTTCACCTAGGGTAAGTGGCATAGAGATACATAGAATTGCCTTTCTAGAGGTGTAAACCACACTCATCTCGCGAGCTAAAGGGCGAAGGAGTAGCAACATTTATATTCAAAACATCTTCCCCCTCGATCAATCACACTTCCCTCCAAGCCCCTCCCTCGCACCAAACTCCCGCCATAATCAACTATACCTAATCTCCCACTCAACATTATAGGTACCTACAGTTAACAACCCCCCTCCCCCACTGCCTAGATACACGCTGGTATACAACAGCAGCATCTTTGATGTCCACGTTGCCGACAAACGCCCAATCCCCAAAATTCTGCCTGCCGCCACTGTTGTGTTGCTTATGTGTAGGGTCAAGTGATGTCATCTTTTGTGAGGTGTCGTCCACAGAGTGCCACGGCGATTAGATAGCGGTGTGCCCTGAAAGAGTTCATATCTGGATTGGGATCACCGAAGTCAATATGGCGCCCTGAGTGTGTGTGGCCTGTGAGCCGCAGTTGGCCGCTAACTGCAGGATGTAGAGCCTTGGCCAGATGGCGCGACACCGTCATTGCCTACGACACACCGTTTCTGGACTTAATATTCACATAGTTAGTTGTAAAACGTCACCCATATTATCCACTTGGTGCACTGCATCTAGAGAAACAGAATGAGTAGAAAAGACTGGACAAGTTTCTTAAAATGGGTCTTTCAGCCATCGGCATCACAGCCACAGGCTTCGTCTTTGTTGCTCTTTTCCCTCTCCCAATCACAAATTACGCGACACTTTCACTATGCGGTTCCCCTTTAAGAAAAAAACACAACACCTTAAAACGGGCGCCGAGTGGAAGAAGACGAGGATGATGACGATTGTAAAGGGGCGGGAGGGAGAGGGGGCATATAAACAAAAGTTCTTTTCTTTCTTTTTTCTTTTTTTACGGAGGGGCAGAGTGGGGGACTAGGAAGCTCAAGTTGGGAGAGAATAAGGGATGGTAAATGAATCATGGTGATGATGCAAAGAGGGGAGGTTAGGGAGATGACATTTATATAGACAATAATTTCTTTTCTTTTGTTGTAGTGAAGTGAGAAAGCGAAACGTGAAAGATTAACAAAGAGGGAGCAAAAAAAGCAAAGCAAGGAGTTCAAAAAAGAAAGGGGGGGTTGAATGACATAGAAGGGGCAGTTCTTTCGTTTGCAATTACTTTCCTTGTGTAGTATTAAAGTATGGATGTCAAGAGGAAGACGATATCTTGGGGATGAGTGGATAGATTAGAGGGGTACGTACCAAAGCCAAGGGGGGGATTTTGCTCAAAGATTTTAAAGATAGCAGCGTTAAGCAATGTGTTATAAACACATAAAACCTCGCCCTTTTGTTCGAGGTACCTGGTATGTAGAAGAGGAAAATGCAAGTGTTCAAGACTAGTTAAGGGGTTGCGAGAATGGTGATACTGTGGTTTGTGTGTGTGTGTGTGTGTGTGTGTGTGTGTGTGTGTGTGTGTGTGTTGTGTGCAAAACTCACTCTCATGATGATGATAATCAGTCTGGGCAGTGAAGACTTATAGTTGGACGTAGCTTCGTGTCAAGTTGGCCTCCCTCTGGAATGAATCGTAGAGCGGGCCGAGTGGCTGACGATGGTGTGAGTTGAGTTTGGCAAATACGTGTAAGGTCAGTTTGCAAAAAGAGAATGGTCAAGTCAGTAATTGTTGGCTATTCAGGGTTCATGGCTGACGGCGTTTTCTCTGTCCATGGGAACTGCGTGTGTGAGAGTGTAAGCAGGTTCAACGGGGACAGTGGTTGAGCTCAATGGCTTGCAAGTTTGACTTTCAAGGCAGCAGAGTTGTGAAGTCTGGTGGCACACACCTTCATCACGAACAAGGTGTATTTGAAGCTTAAGGTATTTTCCCAGTCCAGTCAGCCGCATAAATTTGCAAGTTCAGGTTGAATTCCGTTGCCTTTTTTCTTTTTCTTTTTTTTGGCGTGTTTGTGAGCCAAGATCTATTTCACAACATCTAAGAATGGCATCATCATCATCTCAAGAGGACCCTACCGTACCTTTCTTTCTATAGAGGAAAGGATCAGGGAAGCCCCCCTCTGGACCCAGTTCGACGACTCCGACTCCTTGAAGAATTTCGACTTTGAATCCAGCATCCACCTCCACACCCGACTAGTCCAGCAGATCAAAGACCTGGCCGATAACCACGTCACTGTCCCAGTCACCAAATCCAGCAAGGACGTCTGGGCCGCCCTTTGGACCGTATAACTAGCACTTTTTGCCAATTCCATCTCGTGGTTGGTGTCTCTCATATACCGTGAACTCCATGAAGAAACATCCATAGCCACCACTATAAGCGCTGACCTCGCCACCGCCACCGCCAATAAGGCCCTCGCTCTTGTCCAAGCAGAAGCACCCGCCGCCAGCTCGTCCGCCCCAGGGACACCGACGAGATTAAGCGGTTAAAGCAGATAATGATCAAAGAGGAAGACGAACAACCAAATAGTCCCCCAAAACCGGCTGTCAAACTACATTGGGCGGCAGGGCCTGTGGTGAGGAATGGAAGCACATTGCTCTCTGGCGCTCAAGTTTTACCAGTTGCGGGAACTAAACGAATCGCCCTCCTCCGCTGTCACCTTGCCCCAAATCCTTGCCAACCTCCCCGTCGACCCCCTCCACCGTCGTCGAAACCAAGAGAACAAGTTTCGTGTGAAACTGGGGTGATGACTGCGGGATTTGCCTCGAGAGGTTCTACGACGAGGATGCTGAGCGTGTGCCTGCGCCGGTGGTATCACTGCCTGTTTGCGGCCACTGGTTCCACAAGCCGTGTGTTACCGAGTGGTTGGAACATAAAGATGGCTGCCCAGTGTGCAGGAGGAGGTTTAAGTCGGTGGAGGAATATTGTCGGTGGGCTGACAAAGTGGAAGGAAGAAAAGAAGGAAGGAAAGGCCTTGTTCTTTGAAGGGGGTATCTGCTGCGGGAAATACCCGAGAACGGAGGTAGTCAACCCAGTGTTGTGGTCTCCATATCCCACCGTGTATCATGGTTTGCTTTTCCTCATCCATGCTCTTGCCCCATGTTTTGACTTTCAAATTGCCATGTTTGATTACCGTAGGTAATTGTCAAGTGCATCATGCGTCGGATGTCAACAATACTCTTCTTTGAATTTCTCCCTACAAGTCTTCCCTTGCTTTTGCTCGCTCGCTGTGCGCGCCAGGGCTAACTGTGCATGCTCTGTACTGTTCAACCTTCCATCATCCATCTACCTGTTCAACCTCATGCATAAAATACCAAACCTAAGCCACAGACCTAGTATCCCCCCTGTCCTGCCCTTCCCTTCTTGCAACGCCTTGTTCCCCATTGGTATTCCAAAACCCCAAAACAATGGTATCATATTCCCCTTTTCCCGTTCCCGGGCCCCCCCCCCCCCCCCCCCCCCCCGCCCCCCCCCCCCCCCCCCCCCCCCCCCCCCACCCCCCCCACCCACCACCCCCCCACCCCCCCACC
>MU866469.1:0-25778 GCA_033296915.1 Triangularia setosa | reverse complement strand
ATAAAAAAAAAAAATTTTGTTAATTTTTTACCTGTTTTTTTTTTTTTTTAAAAAAACAAAAATGTCTTTAAAATTTTTTCTATTAAAAAAAAATAAAAAAAAAAACACAAAAAAAAAAAAAAAAAAAAAAAAAAAAAAAAAAAAAAAAGATAAAACATAAACTGACCGCCCTCCAAGTCTTCAATATGATGTAAAAAGCGAATTGTGCCACCAAAAACTTTTTTATCGTCTCTTTTAAATGCCATGTCAAAAACACCCAACCAAAAACCGGTTTGCAAATGCACTTGTGCTGTCAAATAGACCACCCGATCACCACCAGAAAAACAGCCCAAATAAAATGAGAAGCCACAAGGCGGGTAGAAGGGAAAAAAAAGTATTTGCACCTTGTAGATCATGATCCTGCCAGAGAAATGCATTCATGTCATCTTTTGTGTTTCTTTCATGCCCAAACGGAAAAACAAAAAAGCAAAGACAAGTTTCCCACCAGCGCCTGCCGTGAAAGATCGAGACTTCCAGAGCCACCCCCAATCAACGAGAGTATAAAAAACCAACATGCAAAAATATCTCGAAACACAAAAATTCGCCGCCGCTTTGAAACCATCGCTCCCTTCAAAATCTATAAGCGTTTGGGGTATCCGAGCAAGGCAAGAAATCCGTCGCAACGTTTCCTCGTCATCCAACCGAAAAGTCGTCGTCGTATACTGTGTGTGTGTGTGTGTGTGTGTATGTGTATATGTGGGGGTGTCAGTCCGCTTATTCGTATGCTTATGCGTCACTCGTTTGTCATTGGGCCTCTGCCCAAAAGGGACCCAGGTTGCCCTCGGTGGGGGAGTCCGTCATGTTTGGAAGTCCGTGATATTCGTTCATCCAAAAGGCATCATCCTCCAACGCGAAGCCGCCGAAGCCCGACGCGGCGCCGGCCAGAAGGGTCGGGTCATCTCCGGCCATGGAAGAGGTGGCGTTCATAGACTTGGCATTAATCTTCTTCATGAAGCCTAGTTCGTCAAACTCGAGGCTGCCGAGATCCGCACTGCCCATCATGCTGTGGGTATGTCCGAGGAATCCACCAGTGGGGAAAGGGCTCCGGAACGTGTCAAAATCGTCTAACGGGTTTGTTAGGAAATCCTCCACCTCCGAAACCTCGCCCGAGTTGGACGTAGTCGTCGTCATGGTGAGCTGTTCCGAACCACCAAAATCAAATCCGCCGTAGCTTTGTGGTTGGCTGTAGCTGGACGGGGCGAAGTCATGGTTGTTTTCCCGAGCGAATTCCAAGCCCTCATAATTGTTCCAGTCGACCGATGCCGCACTCAGGCCGGCGCTGAAGATAGGCTGCTCGTGGTCGGACATGTTGCCGAAGAACTCGGCATGGTTGGGGACGTATGGCTGAAACTTGATCTGCGAAAGGTCAAGAGGCGGCAGCTGGCCGTTGAGGTGTGCGAAAGACGATGAGCCTGTCATCAGGGGCGAAGCAGCTTCCGACCTGCTGTGCTGCGATGGCGGCATGCTGTCACCGCTGATGCTTCCGGTCGCGGACGTGGTGCCACGGCCTTCGACGTCTCCGAGGAAACCGTCCAAGGAGTGGTCTCCCAAACTTCCTGTGCTATGCATCGAGTTAACCCTGCTGAGCTGGTAGGGGCCGCATTTCTGCGAGGCCTTGCTGTGCTTGTACGTCGGTTTGTGGTGGCCGTTTACGTCGAAGGCAAGCATGCCGTCCGAGTTGGTGGTGTTGGCGCGGCGTCGAACTCGCGAGCTCAGCTTGGAGCTCTTGGTCTGCGAAGCAGCAGCGCTGTCCGAATCCGACTCGGGGACTGTGTCGAGCCGGGGGGGCTCCTTCTTGTGGCAACAGGTGCAGCGGCCGCCATGGTTACAGCAGCAGCTCTCTGTAGGAAAGATGATACGAGTCAGAGGGAGCAAAGGCCTGGATCAGTCAGACGTGACAATGCTCACCCTTGTGACCCTCAACCACCGGTCTCAAGTGAATACACTTGTGTGTCTTCTCGCCGCAGTCGCACTTGACATGGGACGCGCGGGACTTGCGCATGGCCCGGCAATGCTGGCATTGCGACACCGGCCTGCCCTTCTTGTTGATGTGCTGGAGTGGGCGCTCTGTTGCCGCACAAGTGGCTGTTAGCACTGCCTGCCCCGCGACAAAATAAAAGTTGGAGATGAGGGACAACGGCGATGGGGTGTTTGGAAAAAGTTGGAGTAGGTGAGGGGCAACCACCACTCAGGGGCTGCCATTCATGCTTCCGTTCCTGCGAGATGTTCCGGTGACCCTCGGCAGCAACCGGGCTCAGCCAAGCAGTACAATACGTAGTTATGCATGTGCATGCAGAGCAGCAGCAAGAAACCAGTATATGGCATCTGCAGGCAAAGACAAGAGCTGCCGATGTCGAAGAAGAAGAAGAAGAAGAAGAAGAAGAACAAGGCAAAATTCACTCACCATGATGCTGGCAGTTGCTGACCCGATGGCCCCGCACACAGGCCTCGCAAGCCCACTTCTCACCGTCGATAATCATGGTGGTGACTATTTCGTTGCTCTTAATCTAGCCGGAAGTTTGGAGACTGGCAGAGCAGACTGCTTGCTGCACAGTCAGGTATGAAGCAGGTCAGTTGGGCCGTCGTCAGTCAGCTTCTGACGGTCCGTGATCCGGAGCGATATTGGCCAATCCGGGAGCTGCGGTGTGCGGAAGCTGTTGCTGCGGTGCGCTTGGGTCTTGAGACGGCTTGGTGCAAGCGAGTAGCGAGGTCGGTTGTTTGGTTGGGTTTCGCTGGACGGGACGAGTGAGAAAAAAGGGGGTCGCAAAAAGCACCTGCTTCAGTTATAGACTCATCGCTCGGGGCATGCTGGGTTCATAAACATCTGAGGAAGATGCCGAAGACTCCGAGTCGATTTTGGGCAGCCGACTCGGTCGAGGGGTCGAGGATCCCAGAGACCAGGAAATGAAATAAATTATGTGGGCTGAGTGGAGCCGATCTCGTTGAGAAAACAGCTGGAGCCGCCACTGGAAAGCTGAGGCCGTGTAAGTGTGTGTAAATCCAAGGTGCTGCTTGCTTGCAACAAAGTCGGTGGTGGCTCAAAATTGGGCTGCAGGGCAGAGGTGGGGTTTTTCAGGGCAGACCGGGACGGGATGACTTTGTCGGAACAGGGTCAGGTACCTTTGAGGCTTTGGAACCTCAACTCCGTTGGCCGAGAACCAAAACCCAGATCGAAACAACGTCAACAAATGCCTGACAGCTTCGGGCACGGTCGGCGTCCCGAGGTGAGTGATGGAGGCTGAGTCCAGTTCGATGTCAGTCAGCTAGCTTAGCTCTTTGCTATGGGCTAGCTGCGGGCTCCAGCATGACGTGCAGCCACAGCAGCACAGAAAAAAAGCAGTTCTGTATCCGGTGTCCAGGTCCCAGGACAAACGTAATGCCGGCGGTCTGAGTAAGGTGGACGGATGGGCGTCGACTGCTGATGGGGCGCAACAATGGAAAGGTCTACCGACGGCAGAAACAGAAAGCTCTAAAGTCGGACAGCTGTGAAGCGGTGCAGAGGCAATACGAAACCAAAGGCGTCTGAGAGCAAGACCCGGAGCAGCAACATCGAGGGGGTGGGCTCCTTTAATGTGCTGTTGGCGGCTGGCGTGGCTTGTTGGAATACCATCAGTGTGGGATTCCACGCTCCATGTGGGACTCACCAACTCCCCTCGCCGGATGTTCGCGAAACTAAGGCGCTAGGATGGGTGGATGGAGGGGGATGAACGCCAGACTTGTTTCCTGCCCTGAACCCAGCGTGCCCAGAGGGGACTGTATGTACAGAATGATACAAAGTACTTCGTACATGCAGAGGTACTTGGAGGGACAAGGCACGGGCGGACATGAGACTTGGACGCATCTCTGGTAGGCGAAAGACGGGTCCGCGGGATGCCCTGATGGGAACTAGCTGGGCCTGTCGAAGCATCAGAAAGATGGGGAGCAGGGGTCCCAACAGCGTGAAGGTTGCAAAAGTGCGGGTGGTTGCGGAGGGGGCAGGGCCTGTGGGCGTGGGCGGCGCGATAGGATTAGGTGTCTCTGAGCGTCCTATAATTAATGGGATTTGGCGATATGGGTACACGCAGTACCTTGGGTAGGTAATCATGATTCCTTTCACTGGATAGTTGGGCTTGGGCGCTGACCTAAAAAGTCTCTCAGTTCTTCGATGGTCCCTCAAATTTCCCATCGGTTTATTCTCAGAATACTTACCTTCCTCACTGGGCCGGCTGGGCTGCTTGGTGCAGTGTTATCCATCAAGTAAGGAAGTTCTTCGTAGCCTTCCACGTTCATATGCCTGGTTTGGCGCTGTTCTACTCTGGGAAGCTCGTTCAGCTTGGGGAGGGGGCTGTATTCGATTCCTCGATCAGGTACTTGCATCCACTCTGCGGTTCGACCTCGATTGTTGCACCTCACAGGTCAGAACAGAGCACAAGAGTCTTGGGGTCTTGGGGTTGGACCCCAATGAGCCCCAGCCTCCTTTTACTGTACTCAGTAAGTCCAGACAGACCCCAGTGACCCCTCTCCGATTCTCACAGACTGTCAGTTTAGTCTGTCTGTCTGCAGTGTCTGCAGTGTCTGCAAGTTTCTGACATCGGCCCCATCGGCCTCCCCCGGCGGTACTCTGGTTTTCTGGGAATTGCACACGACCTCTTTTGCGCCGAACAGCGCCCGAAGGTGCCGTCCTCACGGTCAGACTGTGACAGACTGCCGTCTTTGCCTGCGACAATGCGACTGCTCTGGCGCAGGGGAAGGCTATTATCTCCATTTGGTTATAGACCCGCGATCTGAGGGCGGATCGGCTGTGAACGACCGAGTTCCTCTCGCAATCACGGCTTCTTCTCTCCAACTCGACAACATAGAAAGCTCGGCGCGCATCTTTTGGACGGGGCGCAAATGGCATCGCAGTGGCATCCACGGGAAGCTCTGCGACGTCAGCTCCAGCAGAGTGGGGTGTCGCATTCCCCACGCCGGCGCTTCTCGAGGATATGGGTAAAAGCCCCCAATCAAAGGGAAAACAAAAAGCAGGCCCGATCAATTTCGAACTAGCCTGCCGTCGCCATACACCTTATGAGAAGCCACTTGATCCTTTCGGCTGCTCACTCACACTCACTTTCACACTCGATCTTCACTCTAAAGTTGGAGTCACTCCTGGGGTGCCCTGCTCCCCCAAGACTAGCGTCCGATGCGGCGTTGGCCATGACGCGCTTCTCTCCAAAAACCCTTGCGAGGGTTCGACTGAGGTTGCAGGGCTAGCAGCATCAACCACACTCCACCACACCGAGCAAGAAACAGGCATCCACTCACACCTCACCTCACTACCTAAATCGTCGCTCACACCGCGGCCTGCATGAAGACGACGACAACAATCGTGATATTTCTTGAACCACGGAGCATCCCAGTGGTGGCTTATATAGATAGGACCTGCATGGAAGACACTCACCGTCTGAGCTGTCACTTCCGTATTTCCATGGCCACCATTTGCCCTCTGCATGCAGTTCCTAAGGTTGGTAGGTTCTTGTTGGGGACGACATACCTACACGTGCTGCTTTATACGCAGATATACCTACATCACATAGCCGGTGCTTCCACTCACACCGCCGACAGCCGAACTCTACAGTAACAAGGAACCTGCAGTATCCGTAGAGGCCACAACAGGCCAGCCGGCCGCTTTACGGGCATTTATTTGCCTTCTGCTTCCTCCTGAGAGGGTGTACTGGAACATGATGGACCACCTAGACAGCACCGAAGTCGCTTGTGTTGGGGCATGTCTGCTGCGTTGTTCGCTGTCCCACGGCCGCACCCAATTTGGGCGCTCGACATCCCGCGCCAGCCAGCCGACATAAGCCTATTCTTCCAGTCTGCGGTGCGTACAGCCTCACGAGAGCCGGGGGCCGCTCGTGCGAGGTGATGTCCCGCGGAACGTCTGCCCTGGCGAGCCTTCTCAGACCATCTTGGCAAGCGCAGACCCGGCTAGCGAGGGCGCTTGAGCTCTCCGTTCCCGCCGGCACGCTGATGATCATGAATGATGGACGATTGCGGAGTATTAGAGGCAGAATGCAGGCTTGATGATACCCATAGGTAATTGCCAGCCTCTATCCGCCGAGCCGCGTCGATCGCCTTGTCTCAGAGAGAGACGAGCCCGAGAGGAGTCTCTGACAGCATACTACGTGTCATGGCCTTTTCGACATCGTCCGCCAGCTTTCGGCCGCAATAGTTCACAGCTATCGGGATCGTCGCTGGAATATGAGACCGCCAAGTTCTTGGGACCTCGGACAGAGGAGAGCACAAGTGGCTTCTTGTGTGGTCGTTACCTAACCAGAGAGAGAGAGAGAGAAGAGTGGTCTTGTCAGTCATGGCCTCGCGGCATGTGCAGAGCTCCTACTAGTTTGGTCGGCGATGCGGGCCATGCGGCCCACTGTTGAAGATGGTGGATACCCGTTGCTGGAAAAACCACCGGTCCTCGAATCGGCCCTAGCAGTCGTTGACATCCAGCAGCGCACAGGGCAGCTGCAGCAGAAAATTTTTTTAGGCCGCCCACACCAATTTTGCAATTCACACAGTCCATCGATTCCCGTCCTCCAGCAGAAACACTTCAAAAAGAATTTTCCGGTTGCCTTTGATTTGATGCCATCACATCCTGCCTATTGCACTTGCAGTCACAGCCCTCCATTCCCACCACGACCACCATCTTTGCCCCAACCGGCCTAGCCACATGCTTTACTCAACCTGCCTTGCTTCATTAGCCCGCCCAAAGACGGTCATCTGCATTCTGTCATCACACACTCGACATACCAGACACATCATGACGGCCTCTATTTCCTGTCCGTTGGAAGGATAGACGGCCCTAAGATCGGCAACCAAGTCTTTTCATCCCCCCCCTCTCCTACTCCTCTACGCAGACACCCCCACGTTTCTCTTCAGAGACACCGCACGGCATGGCATGGATGGCTTTGAGACAACAAAAGCCACCGGGCCCGGGCCCTGTTCCTGTTCGCTGTCTTCACCTTTCCACCAACCAACGGGTTCATCAGTGGGAGTTGCGGTGTCAGACCGCCAGCAATGAGCAGCCGAAATAGGAGTCGGTATGGCTTCCGGCTGCTGCACCTGACCCCAACTCGTCGGTGTTACACCAGGCTCTCACCATCATTCTTTTCTCAACAAGGCCCGGCGACAAATGGCGGCCATATCAAGATCCGAGGAGCGGAAATATTCGGTTTCCTTTGCGACCCAACGCAGCGGGCCCAAGACCCGGCAGGTAGTTTTGACTTTGTCCTACCATCCATCACTCAGCACCACCATCTGGCTGCCTTCATTTGCCGGGTTCACCATTCCCTCGCAGCAATCGCCTGGCCGCACGGTTAAAATCACGAGGATGCATTGTTCCTCGAGTCCCTGACATGTCACTTCTGGCATTCGACAACACCTACAATCCAACGACATTTGATCGATTTCGATGGTGTGCACCGCCGAGACTTGACTACTGTTGCCCTCAGGTGTTCTTTCTCTCCGTGCGGCATTCCTATCGGGTGGGCGGAACGTCTGCGCTGCACCCGTTACACGAACACCTTCGCAGGCTGTGGCGCTCAGTTCGACGTTCTTGACGACAGTTTGGAGTGGGTTGATATCTGTACCCCCCAGTCAGTCTCATCTGCCCTTGCCGAAGAACTCAGACTCAATCTGCTTGTGCATGCAACCAAACAGCCGGCTTCGGTCGAGATTCTAGAAGCATATCCCCGCAGCTTCCATTGGGGTTGAGAGTTCCCGGGAGTTTCTCGGATCTCACACCTGAAAAAGAGCAATTCTTGCGCGGCCAAGCCCTCTGACCAATTTCACTCGCGACAGGCCCATCAGGAAGATGCATCTCCGCCCAGGGCAGGGATTGCCAGCATGCCCCCTCAAAAGGCCTCTTGCACGTTCATGGTTCGGGCATTTTTACGGCAGTGGAAACAATCGAACCACCCCATGCTGGACTTGGTTAGTCTTGTATGGATGATCACGGCAGCCCGGTTCTCGGCTATCGCAACATCTGGTGCATCCCTCGGTGCGCGAGGTTTGCTTTTCCCCAGCGGTGATGGCTTCTGAACATGTTCAACGTCATTCGCTGAGCAGTGCGTTGCAGAGGGGAGCATTCCTGGGCGGCGGCGGTGCCAGGCACTCTAGTCTGGAGCTCTCCGCCAACCTTGCCTGAGGTGGGAGAGAGACAGGCTAAGCCGATTATCAGTGTTGGTGATTGGTACGTATATATCAGTGAGAGAAAGATATTGGTCGACGGCCCTGCAGCTCAAGCGAGTATCGGGAGCTGGACTTTTATCGATGACCCCTCATTCTGATTTTACACACGCTTTCCCTTTCCACCCCCACGCCCTGGGCCTCCCACATTCGTCCTGAATGTGGCAGACCCCCATGCCTGGCAGCACCAGCCATCGTGTCATGGGAGAGCCTCGCTGTCTCTCCTTTCTCGGCATCAGACGAGCACCCTTGGCTGCGCTGGTCGCAAGTCAGAATGGGGGTCACACGTGAGGCCCGGCCTCGCCGTCTGCTGTGCAAAAGAATGATAGGGGCAGCGTCGATGGCCGATTGGCGATGAACTGGCCTCCTTCAAGCATATGTCCTACATTGGCACGAGCTGAGTTCAGGAGATGCTGCAAGAAACCGACTTGGCTAAAGCCCTGGTGATATGGGGAAGCAGCCTCTGGTCTTGTGTACATGGAGGTACATGGCTGCTGAGCCTTTTGGAGATTGCCATGTTTCATGATGGCGTCGACTTTGTACATGCAAGATGCAGGTCAAGACGTAAGTGGAAGTTTCTATCTGTTTTGTTCGAAGAGCTCTACTCTCGATTATCTTTTCTTCTCATACACTTTTGCCCTGGCGGGACCTCGCTCTTTTGCGTTTTCCTACACCGCGGTCACTCTCCCATTGACCCGGCTGGATGCCATGGGCATAGATGAACATTTTGACCCGTTGCTGGGCGCCCGCATTGAGAAGACGTTTTGCTCTTTCAGGATATTCGGGAATCAGTAGAGGTTACATGCTTTTGTTTTTCCATTGCCTCATGCATCACCAGGCATGGGCCTGATGTATGATGAGTACGAGAAAGGAAGTTGGAGAGAGTTGCACCCCCCCACACTTCATTAGTTCGTTGCAGGAGGCTACATGGGTATGACGAGGAGGTTATCCAGCTGCCCTGGGGGCTGTCCCACACCTCGACCGATCAGTGTGGGGAGTTTTCCGAGTCCCTCGATAGGGGTCATAAAAGACTTTGATGTTGGCATGCGACGTCGAAGCTCTGACCACATTGGAGAGGAGCGAGCGGCCCTCTGCGATAGCTATCCGTCCGGGATGGCATGTCTTTGTCGGATATGACCGTGGATGGCATGTCTGGGCATATGATACCGGGAAAGACCAACAGAAGGGGGAAGTCATTGCTATCACAAAAGCTTAACCCGAAAGCAGGCGGAAGCGGCACGCATGTATCACTCTGCAGACGGTCGACGTCAACAATCGGAAACGCAACGGTTCTGGTTGGCAGGCTGGGTAGGTTTTTGTTTCCATATGAGAGCGAAGGCAGGATTCGTAACGTCTGGCTCAGGTAAGGTTGGGTAGGAGTAACTGTAGCAGCAGCACATCACAGCCAGGATAAGAAACGATCCTTTCGGCTTACATGTTTCACAAGACGAGACCCCGCGAGTTGTGACAGCCATCTGGGACCGATACGCGACGCTTGTTGACGTCGTACAGATGCAAGTGTGTGTGGGAGGGAGGTTGTGTGAGTGGTTGTATACATGAGGGAGGGTCGACAGCGCTGGCGTCATGTGTGTGCGAGGGCGATGCACATGGTTCAAGTCCAACTTTGGATTTGCCAGCGCTGGGCAAAGTTGGCAAGCCTATCATGACAATAACTGACCTGGGCCTGGACCCGATGCAGTGGGTTCGTCTTATGTCTTGTGTGTACTCCTCGGTCCTCACTCCGTACCAGTGGACGGGGTCCAAAGTCTTGGATTTTCTGCATACAAGTAGCCGGTACAACCGTACTTGCCGCCATTTGGCATAGCGGTGGTGGGAGAAAGTGGCACGCTGCTTTTTGCTTTTCCCATCAAAGAATGTTGTCCGGTTTTGTCGCACATTTGGGTGATGGCTCCCCTGCTTTTCACACATTTCGGACTCCTTCAGGCCGAGGCGGCGAGGGACAAGGAGGGGAATAACATCCACCATGGGATGGATGTTATAAGATGTTTATTCCCGGTGAAACCTCAACAGGTATTGAAAGAAACCGGTTAGGTAACTTGACATGATGATGAGAGCACTTTATGCGGTTTGTTGCTGATGCTTGATATACCGGTACTGTTACAGATCATCACGCCCTGCCCAGACCTTGCCAAGCCGGGCATCCAAGGGGTATCTGGCATTGCCGCAGTAAAAAAGAATGGAAAGTTACGGAACCCGCCGCTCTATCTACATACAACTGACTTTGTGTACATGTGCTGGCCGTGTTCGGCACCGGGTTCCGTAGGCTGTTGGGTGGTCGCACCCCATTGTTTGAATGCTTACGCCGTACTGTCGTGTGTTCCTTCTTCCCCTCACTCTCGACGCTGGCACTGGCTGGCTGGCCGGGAGGAGCGCGAGTGCGGGGAAGGGAAGTGGGGAACTCGCTATTCTTGGCGATGAACCGCGGCTCTCCACCCCACCCTCTTCAATTGACGCCCATCACGCCACGGACAAAACAACACACCTCCATCCCATCTTCATGCATTGTGCGGAGTTTTGAACACCTTGCGTGACGTGATCAATCAGCCATCTTTTTTTCGCCTTCAAGGGTTGCTTCCTATTGCTTTTTTCTCTCTTCATATGCGAAACAGCAAATCAACACCAAGAAAGCTAAACCACAATCGGCGACCGATACATCTCCAACTTTATACACCGAGAGAGAAACGTGGGGAGTGTGTGAGCTCTACCCTCGGCCAGGACTTTGAAGGAAAAGGGGCTTTCGGTCTACGAAGGAGAAAGGGGTTTACCTCCGGAGGACTCGGTTCGTCAGAAATCACATTACTTTGCAAGTAAAGATCAAAGGTGGTCAATAATCAAGGAGACAGGGTGGTGAACAAGTCTTCTTTTGAGAGAGAAAGTGTGTTTGGTGTGTTGGTTCGCGGCCAAGGTGAAAAGCAGCAACAACAAACAAACACAGTGTCAAGGTTATACAGAAAGGAACTCGGAACTCGGGACGGGATAGAGTGGATAGAGTTACATACTCTCTCTTGCACAGCAAAGGCAGTGAAGGCAACAGATTATTACAGCAACTTCTTTGGGCTACCTGTCTGGTTTTCGGCAGCAAAAACAGAGACGAGTAGTAGGGAATAAGGCGGCCAAAGAACACAACACAACCTACAAAGTTACAGCCAATCTGCCTCGCCTGAGTCTAGGCTTCGGCATATCACGAGGCGAGGACAATAAACAACTCACCAGAAACAAGAACAACAAAAACAGGATTCTTTGAAAACGGCCCAAGATAGACAGTCAGCTCGGGAAGACTTGCCTTTTGGGGCTATTAGGGGTCTTTTAACACTACAGGACGGGAAGAAAACAGGAGGAGAAAAGGGTATACGCGGCAGAACGGCAAGCCAGAAAACAATAACGACCACGGGATTCCCCCTTGGTGTCATACAGCAGAAAAGTAGGGTAGGGAGAGAGTGTGAAATAGCGAGGGCAAAGGGAAAGTGATTTGACGGGACAAAAGGCAAAGTGAGATAAGGTGGACTTGGTTGCACGGCAGTAAGTTGCACCCGAATTCGTTGGGTGAAGGTCGGTCGGGCCAAAAGAGTTATTTGAGTGAGAGAGAGAAGGTGAGAATGGGGGGATTGTATAGAGCCCCGAAGGCGGGGGGTGATCCGATTAAGTGAGTGCTGGGAATAGTAGTGAGGTGAGATAGGTGGTGAGCTGACGGTGCTGGATTGGTATAGGCCGGTGAATATTGTTTTTGTTGGGGCTGGCGCGGTGGGTTGCTTCTATGCTTCGAGATTGCATCATGTAAGTCTTTTCACCGTGTGTCGTGGTCGAGGCTATTGACTGATGTGATTGCAAGCCTGAACACAACATCCATGTCTCCCTCATCGCCCGCTCCAACTATCGCACCTTGGAGGAGTCCGGTGTAAAACTCCAGACTCACACCTTTGGAAATTACACCTTCCGTCCCTCGACTGTCTACCCTTCTCCTGATGCTGCGTCTAAAGCTGGGAAGCAATGGGACTACATCATTGTTACTACCAAGGCCATCCCGGACGTGTCAGATGACTCGGCCCTCATCGCCCCGTTGGTGTCGCCAGACTCGTGTATAGTCCTCATCCAAAACGGCGTCGGGGTCGAAGAGCCGTATAGACTGCGCTTCCCGACCAACCCCATCGTCTCCGGGGTGACAGTCATCTCTGCCGAACAGACCTCCCCGGGCGTGATTCGTCAAAACCGCTGGACGCGCCTCCATTTAGGTCCTTATTCCGATAGCGCAAGCTCCTCCAGCGACAGCGTCGAGACAGGCGACGGCACCACCGGCGCTTTGGTCCCCTCCTCCCCTTCTCCAGCCCCAACCGCGGATTCTGACCCCGACTCCATCAACGAGCTTTTGGTTTCTAAGGGCCTCACCCACTGCGACACCCTAGGCCACTACTGGACCACCCTCGGTTCCATCCCCGACATCACCGTCTCCAGCGAAATCGACCTCCAGCTCATCAGGTGGCACAAACTAACTATCAACGCGGCGTTCAACCCCTCCTCCGTTTTATCAGGTGGACTCGGCAACGCAGACATGGTTAGGGACCCAGAGCTAAGGCGGCACTTGCACGGGGTGATGAAAGAGATATGGGATGCGGCGCCCAAGATTTTGGGAAGGGGTTTCCCGGGGGAGCTGGCGGGGCCAGAGAAGATCCTGAGGAGCACGGAGAGGAACGTGGGGAGCAAGCCGAGCATGCTGTTGGATTGGGAACAGGGAAGGAGGTTGGAGCTGGAGGTTATACTAGGGAATCCGGTGAGGCTGGGGAGGAGGAGGGGGGTGGAACTCAAGAGGATGGGGACGCTCTATGCGCTGCTTAAAAGTGCGCAAGACATCAGGGATGCCAAGAAGGCCAAATTGTGAAGGGGGAGAAGTTTGGAAGAGGAAAGGATGAGAGGGTGTACATAGCTGTGTTTACATTGGTGGGATATATCATATTGGCGTTGTGTTTGAGAATAACCTTGTACTAGCACTGTTGCTGTCTTTTTTGGCAAACGTGCCTGAATTGTCTTTGCCGGCGGACTATGTCGACCCCATCGGTCCGACTTTTACTCAAAACTTTGTGAGCTCAATTTTAAGTTCTTATTCTTGGGGAGGTCTCCTCTTTGTTCCTTCATCTTCACACATTCCAGGTTCTTGTTCTTCATACAATCCCTTCTTCATGATCTCTCTCAACCAGCCATTTGTGTTTTTATCAACTTTCTTCTTTTCTAGTAACTAATGCTTGGATTTTAGTTGCAGTGTTCTCTCACACAAATTCTTTTATTTATTTATTATTTTTAATTAGTTCCTGCTAGACTGGAAGTTTGTCAGAGTAAGTAGGCTGCCAGAAGTATCTTCTTTGTCACGACTTGGTGGTGAAGGACAGGATTACACAGGATGAAGGGTTGGGGTTGAATGCAGGACCAGAGCTCCGACCGGGGTTTTATGACAAGAAGATGGAGCTGCAAGCCCACACTTCTTCCTTTCTTCTTCATCTTACGATTACATTGATAGACTGGCAATGGTATTGGCCTTTGACCTACTTATACCTCTCATTTGTGACATTCTTCACAAATCTTTTTTTTTTTTTGGCAAGAACCTGTTTCACCGTAGTCTTCTCCCGAGATATATATATTTATATATCAGTGATGGATCTCTTTTAATCAAACAAGGTATGCAAAAAGTACCCTTTAACAAAGAAAATGCCTGTGTTTAGTTTAGAAAATATTATCTTTCTATTTGTTTATAGTTACGATATCTTTCCGATACCTAGTCATGAATGAAGATGACATACCATGTTTGCTCGGCGGCTGTTGGACAGCCCGCTCCCTTGGATACCTACTCTGTTCTGAATCCGCCCAGGCATATATCTAGGCAGCTAGTATCCAGGTGGTTGGTAAATGTATACCCATTAAATATCCACAGAGGTGGTGCATGGTTAATTTCGGATTTGGTGTACGTGCATAACCTGTTGCCTGCCTCTTCCCTTTTGGAGAAAAGAGATAGACGAAAGTACACCAAGTGGGCAGTGTCCTGGATAGTAAATGTGTGTTTACCAATGACGTTTCTGAAATGCAAAGTTATTGTTTTGCAAGCTACGGCCCGTATCCGAGCAGCTGCATTGTGATATGAGTCCGTTCAAGAGGCTAATATCGACTCATGGATTGATGTAGGCAGACAGGCTTCAGGGTGCGGGTTATGGATACCTTCATATAATTTCGGGGTCGTTCCATGATGGGTTGTGTTAGTAGTTCCCTGATGAGTTGTGCTAGTGGTCTGAGGGGAAGGTGAGCCTTGCCTGGTTGACTCGAGAAGAGTGAGCTCTCTATTTCCTGTTGTTTTGCTAGTAGTTCGAAGGGGAGGGGGAACTTACCTGGTTATAACTGAGAAGAGAATGCCTGTGTAGTTAGTAGTCCTTGGGTTGAGTACCTGATTGTCGGTGTATTCTCTCGCGATTGTGATCGCGTAGACCTAAATGTTAGTATTATATCAACCTCGATGAAGAGATCGGGTCGGGTTGGCTGGATATCGGCAAGTCATGTGAGGCTGAAGGGGTCTGTTATGTTAGCAGTAACTCAAATAAAATTACCTTGTGCAATCCTTGGGATATGCCGTGTTAGCCTTTGGGATACGATACTCGGAGAATTTGCTCGGATTCAGTATCGATGCGGTCGACGGTGATCGGTTTGGTATCGGTGAGTGTTCCTTGAAGATGTCTGACCTTTGTCAGGAAATACTTCGCGGTATTCAGCTTGATATTGGCATGGCAGCAGGGGGATTTGTCATGTAAGACTTTGAAGCTTATACATCCAGTTCAGACATGAGTACGTAAGGCTTTGAAGCTAATACATAGACTCAGATATGAAAGAATAGGGATGTGAACCGGAAAACATGGGTGGGCAATACACGATGAGATGAGATGACTAAGAGAGTGCTTGTCAGGGCTGGTGATGTGGAAAGGCTTGGGCATCAGAGCGTGTCACAGCGCGGTGTATATACTTCGTTGGAAGACAAAGAGCGGGCCGGGTCGGAGAGCTCCCGGGTCGTTGTTCAAGTGTGATAAAGCAGCATAGTTTCGATGTTATTGAGATCAAGTAGATGCCAAGTGAGATGAATGCTATTGTCAGAGTCATTGTCCACATCGACACAATCTCATTCGTCAATGACTGGGGATTATGGTGAGTGTGACATCTGACAAAGAAATTGGTGTCCGATGAAGTCCTTTGATGGCAGATCTGAACCTAGCAATCCATGCTCGACGCGCACTCGGCTTGGCTTTGAGTCGAGATAGATTTTCCGGCTGCAGGTGAGGCCCATCGAAGAGGCCGCGTTGCAGAAGAGATGCTTGTTGGGTTCAGATGAATGGGATAATCCGTTATGCCTGAGACAATACTTTAAGAGCTCTCATGGGATTTGTGGCCGTTATGTAATTGTACACTGTGAAAGCCATGCTAGGTATGGCCTGCTAAGAGAAATTGCACCAAGTGCTTTGTGTGGCCCCTCTGTGGCTCCCTCTGCCCCTCCATCACCTCCCCCCGCTCAACGCCTCAACCACCATCCCTGGGTTTGCCGGAGCATCTCGTCCTTCCTCGCTGTGATTGGATTAAAAACCACAAACCATTCTACGTCATGCGTCTCGCTTCCCTGAGCTAAGAGATGACGTCAATCTCAGGTAGTGAAGTGACAGAAGGGGGCAGAGGGAAGAGACAGAGAGTAGAAAAAATCTTGAGGTTCGCCGGGGGCATATTCTTAGGGGTTTCGTTCGGGACTTGGGGTCAATTCTTCGATGTTTATACCAGTACTGTACCTATGGAACAGACGGTTCCCTGCAGGAGTGGGATGGGGGGGCAGCCTTTCTTCTGAACCGCCTGTGGAGCCGATCTTCAGTGGAGCCGATGAAACGGGGGTTTCTCTTGGTGAGATCTGGGCTTGGGTGTCTCGGCAGGTACCTACTCCAGAAAACCTTATGATTCGATACAGAAACAGGCCGTTTAACTGCACGAGGATGCGATACAGACCCATGGACCGTCAGCTACTTACCTTACCTTAATCCTAGGCAATTCGGCACGTCAACAGCTCGAGTTGTGGGCTCTTGAAACTTCTTGGCGGAGACTCTACCATCGACAGACAGCCAGACAACCTCTCGCAAATACATCAGCCACTTGGGCCTCCGAATTCTTCCTCTGTTCCTTTCAAAGAACCGCGCGCGCGCCTGCGCTTGCCACCCAGCAGCTCAGCCCCGTCCCTCTCTCGAGCACGCCTCTCCCACACCCGGCTCTCTGGGACGCATTTGAGCGGGAGGCGCTTTCCCGGCGGGCGCCCTCTACACTACCTTAGCTTTCTAGTGTTTGGTGCTTGTTCAGCGGCACCAGGCGCCTGCCTCGACACCTGAACCACACCGCGGCACCTTGACGAACCTGGTGATTTGACAACAACCGACCACCAATGTCCATTGATTGGGTGCCTATCTGTCCTTCAACATCCGACAAATTTTCAAAACCTTGGAACAAACAGCAAATTTCCCGAGGTACACTTACCTGCCTACGTACTCTCTTTGCCCCGCGACCCGCCCCAAAGATCTGCAAGACCAGGGGCCAAGATTAACGCATCACGCTGAGCTGGTGTGCGACCCGTCCTTGCTCACCCCGCCCGCCCCTTGGATCAGGTTCTGACATCCATTTCTCAAAATCCCATTCCCCGTTGCGGGCCCTCTTATGCAGCCTTGTGAGCTGGAGAACCCGACGTGCTTCGCAGGACCTTCGGTATTGGCTCGCACACTTGAACGGCCAGCCCTCGATATCCATACACAACATCCCACTCCGTCAGAAACTGCCATCCCGCGCCAATATTCGAAAAGTACTAGTCCGGTCTCGCTCGGAAGGCCACACAGTTGGAAAGGAGAATTGACACTTTTTGGCAAGGATAAACCGAGCCGTGTCTTGATGCCCGAGGGGAATGACTGTATAACTCGATCTGCCGTGGAAGCTGGTCATAACGACGAGGCTGCTAGGTCTCACGACGACATCTCCCCAGGCATGGATCTAAAAGGGGTGGTTGCAGACAATGGGAAACCGACGCTTGATAGAATTGCCACCGGAGTTAATGACAAAGAGGAGGCATACGCCGAGTCATCGACGACGGGTACCACCCACGCTGACATAGCTGCCTCCATCCCAAGCGAGGTGACGCAGTCGCCCACCGCCGTGTCCACCGCCGTGTCCTCATGGAGCGCCTCCGAAGACCGCCAACTTAGCCATGGGAGCAATCAGGATCCCACAGATCGGGTCTTTCCCATACGGTCCGTTATGTCGATTGGGAGAAAGTCCAGCGAGCAGGAACCGCGCCGGAAGTTGTCGGTTTCTGACCCAGGACATGTACCAGCACCGTCATCCTCAAGTGTCGGCAACGGCCAACAGCTGGAGCTACACTCGGAGCGTGCTTCATTTGCGCGTGGCCGGTCCACGCTTGCGGCTTCGGGCGGCTCTCTGCCTATGACGCCCGGAGCCGTCCCTTGGTCGCCACCCGCTCCTAGTGCGCGCGAACGTCGACTGCATACTGCGTCGGGATCGCTCTCCAGTATTCAAGCGGACGCAGAACGGTACGGCAATCCCATGCCACTGTCGCTGGCCGATTCATCCGACGAGGAACAAGCCCCAGCAGAAACATCAAGTCGGGCGGAAGAAACCCTACCAGAGCGCACTTCCTCGACTACCCCGTCGATTCCCGATACGCTCTACACAACGCGTTTCAAGCATGTCATGACGGATGAGGGACATGCCGTCATCACAGGACGAGACGGGAAGCTGCAGAGGTGCGAGGATGAGCCTATCCATACTCCTGGTGCGGCCCAAGGGTTTGGCCTGCTTCTGAGTTTGCGCGAAGACGCCGAGGGCCGATTGCAGGTTCGACATGTCAGTGAAAACTCACAGAAAATCATTGGGTACCGACCCCAGGAACTGTTCGACCTAAACGACTTTCTCGATATTTTCAGTGACGAGCAAGCCGACAATTTGCTGGATCACATTGACTTTATTAGAGACGAGGATGCGGACCCAGCGACCAATGGCCCAGAGGTCTTCAGCCTGTCTCTTCGGCCACCGAACCAAGATCGGTCTGTCAAACTGTGGTGCGCCATTCACACCAACCCCGCGCATCCCGACCTCATAGTGTGCGAGTTTGAGTTTGACAATGACGTCGAAAACGCACTACGCCCTGTCGATGAAGAGACGTCTAACATACCAGAGGATACCTTGCAGTCAAACCCGACACTCGAAGAACTCACCGAGTCCACCGAGATCCTGAGCAAACCACTACGAGTTTTGAGGAGTGCGCGGAAACGAAGGGGAGAGGCCGGCGCTATGCAAGTGTTTGACATCATGAGCCAAATGCAGGAACAGCTCGCCAACGCCCCCAATCTGGAGATTTTCCTGAAGATCTTGGTGGGTATCGTCAAGGAGCTGACGGGCTTCCATCGCGTCATGATATACCAGTTCGACTCCATGTTTAATGGCAAGGTGGTCACGGAGCTGGTCGACCCGGCACTCACCCGGGACCTTTACAGGGGACTGCACTTTCCTGCCTCGGACATTCCAAAACAGGCCCGTGAATTGTACAAGCTCAATAAAGTGCGCCTTCTCTATGATCGAGACCTGGAAACGGCCCGCATCGTGTGCCGGTCGACAGAGGATCTTGAGGTTCCCTTGGACATGACACACTCTTATCTTCGGGCCATGTCACCGATCCATCTCAAATATCTTGCCAACATGGCTGTGCGTTCCTCCATGTCGATATCCATTAATGCTTTTGGCGACTTGTGGGGACTCATTGCCTGCCACTCATACGGACCCAAAGGCATGCGTGTCTCCTTTCCCATCAGGAAGATGTGCCGCCTGGTTGGCGATACGGTTTCGCGCAACATCGAACGTCTTTCCTACGCATCGCGTCTACAGGCGCGCAAACTGATCAATACGGTGCCCACTGAGCATAATCCTTCGGGCTACATCATTGCATCCTCGGACGACCTGTTGAAGCTCTTTGATGCTGATTTTGGAATGCTTTCTATTCGAGACGAGACCAAAATTCTAGGAAAGATTGAGCAGTCCCAAGAGCCTCTTGCAATGCTAGAGTACCTTCGAGTTCGGAAATTTACCTCTGTCCTCACAACGCAAGACGTCAAGGTCGACTTTCCCGATTTGCACTACCCGCCAGGCTTCCAGGTGATTGCCGGCTTGCTGTACGTCCCTTTGAGCGTCGGTGGCCATGACTTTATCGTTTTCTTCCGCAGGGGTCAGATTAAGGAGGTCAAGTGGGCGGGGAATCCGTACGAGAAAACCATCCAAGCCGGGACAGAGGCCTATCTCCAGCCAAGGAAGAGTTTCAAGGTGTGGCAGGAGACTGTGGTGGGCAAGAGCCGAGAGTGGTCCGAGGAACAGGTGGAGACGGCGGCAGTGCTGTGCCTGGTCTACGGCAAGTTCATCGAAGTTTGGCGGCAGAAGGAGGCTGCCCTGCAGAGCAGCCGGCTTACGCGACTTCTGCTGGCAAACTCGGCCCACGAGGTGCGCACACCGCTCAACGCCATCATCAACTATCTCGAAATCGCGCTCGAGGGCTCACTGGATCAGGAAACCAGAGACAACCTAGCACGGTCTCACTCCGCGTCAAAGTCGCTGATTTATGTTATCAATGACTTGCTGGATCTCACAAAAACAGAGGAGGGCCAGGAGCTCGTCAAGGACGAGATTTTTGACCTGCCGGCATGCATTCGCGAAGGGACCGAACCCTTCCAAAACGACGCCAGGCGGAAGGGTATCGAATACGAGTTTATCGAGCACCCTGGGCTCCCAAAATTTGTTTACGGAGACCAACGTCGCGTCCGACAGGCGGTTGCGAACGTTACGGCAAATGCCGTACAGCATACATCGGCTGGCTCTGTCAGGGTCGAGCTGTACCTCGCTGAGCTCATTGAGCGCCGCGTTCGGGTCGAGATTGTGGTGCAAGACACTGGCGCGGGCATGAGCAATACTCAGCTTGATGCCTTGTTCAGAGATCTCGAACAAGTCTCCTCGGACGAGGCGGACGACCTGTTTAACCCGATTGAGGACCCCAACGACAAAGAAAAGCCTCAAAAAGACAGAACGCTTGGGCTGGGGCTGGCAGTGGTGGCGCGCATCTTGCGCAACATGGATGGCCAACTTCGGCTCAAGTCTGAGCTGGGCAAGGGATCCCGCTTTGTCATGCAGCTGCCGTTCGAGCTTCCCAAGGACACTGCCTCCTTGCCTTTGGCAGACAGCACCGTCTCAGGTGTGATGTCAGAGACGTCCAGAACCGGGTCCACCACGGCGCCATCGTCGTCTCGAGCTACGGACGGAGAGGTCATCGTTGTCAACCGGGGCAGTGTCGGCTCCAGCAGCACAACCCAAGCGATATCACCCAAAAAGAGTTTCGACGATGCGAGAAGCACGCACAGCCAGCGTAGCATGGCCAGTAGGGGCAGTGTCAAGAGTTCAATGAGCGACGCGGAACGCCTAATCGACGCCATCCAGACACCCATTACCTGGGGCGAGCTGGATCCGGAACTGGCGAAGCAACGACGAAGTTCCAGAGGTGCCTATTACAACCCGCCACCAGCAGGCAGTAAAGACGGCCACACAACACGCTCGCTCAGTCCGACGGGACGTATAAGACCATCTGCACCTGCCAGATCGGGTTCCTCTCCCATCAACCACAAGCAGCAATCACCACCCCCCACTGATCCCTCTGCTTCCAACGAGCCACCGCCAGGAGTGCAGTTCATCAACGACTCCAGAACCCCCATGAAACCGGTTCGAATCCCGGACGAGTTTCACGACAAGCCATTGCTACCGCAACAGAGCGAAACGTCGGGGATACTTTTTGAGATACCGCCGACCCCTGACGTTCGAGAGGATCCTCGAAAAGGCAACGCCGCAGTGAGCACAGTCGACTTTGCACCTCCGGCAAGCTTGGAGGTCCTTGTTGCCGAGGACGATCCGATCAACCTCAAGGTATTGAAAAAGCGACTGGAAAAGGCAGGGCACAAGGTTTCGCATGCGTTAAATGGCGAAGATTGCGCGACCATGTATGGGGAGAAGCCCAAGGGGTATGATGTGGTGCTTATGGATATGCAGGTTTGTCTCCGCTACTCGTTTTTATCGAAACGCAGTTTTGGTTAACAGTGAAATAGATGCCCATCGTGGACGGCCTTAGTAGCACCAAGATGATCAGGTCATTTGAGACTTCGAGCAACCGCCCCCAACCCCCGGAGTTGTCGGCTATTGCGCAAAATCACGGGAGGATACCGATTATCGCGGTTTCGGCCAGTCTGATGGAACGAGAGAAGGAGACGTATGTCGAGGCGGGGTTTGATGGGTGGATCCTGAAGCCGATAGACTTCAAGAGGCTGGAGGAGTTGCTGAAGGGGATTGTGGATGATGGGGTGAGGGAGAGGTCGTTGTATGTGCCTGGGGAGTGGGAGAAGGGCGGGTGGTTTGCCGCGAGAGCGGAGCAGCCAAGACCGAAGGAGGAAGTGACTGTTAACTAGGAGGTGACAAGACGCGAAACCAGGAAGGGGATTGGCTATTTTGTCTGGGACTGAGAGAAAAGAGAGCAAAGTGGGTGTGACGTGGTTACAGCAGGACATGGCGAGTGTTGGATATAACTGGTGAGCCGTCCGTTGGGTTGCTACCTGACGAACCTAGGTGAGAAAGAGTCTGGACGAAAGAAAGACATTGCATCGTTTGGCTGGACCACTGGGGACCGACGAGTACACGATAATACCCATACCCCAACTTATGCATCGGGTATAAAAAGAAGCATGTATTTTGTCATGTTTAGAGAGGGGAGAGAGTAGCAGCAGCAAGGCGTTCCTCTTTTGTGTTTTGGAGTATGGGCGAAGGGGAAGGGGAAGGGGAAGGGGAAGGGGAAGGGGAAGGGGAAGGGGAAGGGGAAGGGGAAGGGGAAGGGGAAGGGGAAAGGAGGAGTTTTTGTGTGTGGGATGAATTGGGACTGGGCTGGATTGGATTAGTTTTGTTTGCCGATTCAAAGGTTGATACCATTCACATATTTACAATCAAAGACAAACCTATTACCTTGTCTACCCTTGATATCTGGTTATCTGTTGATTATGTGCCAGAGATGTAGACATACAATGCCGTTACATGGTATTTATCAAGGTCAAGCCAGCCCGGACTCGAGGAATCTGATTCTCTGGTTTGATCGTCAGGGGTTGTTGCATTATCGTGGTATATGTTATACTGACGTATGCGCGCGTTGCGTGGCATCAGCATCTCCCAAGTTGTCTGCTCTTTTCTAGAAGGGGGAAACTACCAGATCTGGCCCAGAACAGATAATTTGAAAGAAAAAAAACGTGTCCTCTGTTGGAGATGTCTCGCTTTTCCGTTACAGGGTTCCATATCCTCTGGAAACGAGACAAGCTACTCAAAAAAACGGTACATGCTGTACTTAACACGTCGAGAGACACATGAAGACGCGTGGGGGGCGCCTTGAGCTGTCAATTAAACGCGATAAAAGAAATAGCCAATCAAAGCGCTCAACTAAACTCATTTTTTTGTGGAGAAATTGGGGGGGAAAGGGAGAGGGTTTATGCTTATCTCAGTTTGTTGGCTTTTTTATTTTATTTTTATTTGACGGCAGCCGTTTCAGCGGTCTGGACCCTCTGGACCCTCTGGACCCTCTGGACCTCTTCTGCAGCGAGAGACCCTTGAATGGGGGGGGGGGGGGTAAAAAACCGCATAGAAACGCTGGGGAGGAGTGAGTGAGTGAGTGCCAGCGACGAAACTTGGGTGCTTGTTGACTGCTGTTGTCTTGTCAAGTTTCTTGATGATAAATTGCTTGAGTCCAACAAATCTGAAGAGGACCTAGGTATGTATTCAGCAAGGGAAAAGTTTTGGTAGCCGCCCGTTGGGGTGTCCTAATATTTGGTTAATGTTGTAATATAATGAGCTGCGCCCGCCGTTGAAGTTGCAGTTGCATCGAGATCGTCATGCTCTCCTCGCAATCCCACCTGAAGCAAAGCAGAATTGGGTGCATTTTGACATTTTCGCTTAAGCCTCCTTTGGTAATTATTCGATTCCGGTTCGACTGTCTTACCCACAGTTTGTGCCGCGCATGTGCTTCCAGGTTTGTTGAAGGAGGCTTGGGCGATAACATCAAACGTCCATTTAAACCGTTCAATGCCACCCGCGTCTATTTTTCCAACTGGATTTGCATCAATTGTCTGGCTTGGTGTCGTGACTTGGTTTGACAAAGAGGCCGTGAAATAACTGGTATGGGCACCCATGTCTGTCCTATTGCGGGGAAAGTGGGCCTGTTTCTTTCTTGTCTGTGATTTTTAAGCTTGTTGTCAACGGTACCATTGGTAACCTCGATAGGAAAGTATTTAAAGAGAGTGGGCTTGAAAAAGTGAGCGAGAGAGAGAGAAGGCTTTGTTTTGGTTTGGCAGCGGCGGCGGCATATCTTGTTCAAGAGGACATTTAGATGGCAGCTTTTTACCTGGCTTGTCTCAGATGTGGCACCCCCTACCCCAATCCATCCTGTTTGAAAGTAGGGGTGCCACAGAACCGGGTGATTCTTACAACATCGAGGGAGACAGGCCGGCGTTCGTTGAGGGCGTCATGAATAACGACAGCCCCCAGCATCCGCCGAACCCCCGGAACAGAATGGAACCAGCTATTTTATCTGACTGTTAGTTTGACGGAGGTATGCTATTGCTGGTGTGTGTGTGTGTGTGGTCGAGCGGGCGGTTGTCTGATGAGGCGCGGCGCGGGCGCCTTCCCCCCCAGTCCCACGATGATCCGCTTTTTTCAAGGGTCACACCCGCCTCATAAACCTTGAGATACCTCTCCAGCCGCCTTTTTCCCTTTTTTCTTCTTCCTTTTCTTTCTTTCTCTCCTTGCTTGCTGCGACCACGGAACTTTTTCTGTTTCACTGCTTCCTCCTCTTTTCGTAAGCCACCACAAGCAGCTTCACGACAACGACACCAACAACAGCGCAGCGAAAGCATCCCGTTTCTTCCTCATCAACGATACCGACATCTTCCATAACCAATTCTCCATCAATACCGCAACCATGCCTGGAATTCGTAAGTTTTTCCTGCAATGATTTATCTTCGTTGATCGCCATGTTGTTTGTCCCCCTCGGCCAATTTGATGGCGTGCTCTATGTACGACACACAGCAAAAGCGACTCTTTTGCTCAGCGTCTGTGTGTCGTGTATGTGTCGCGTCAGGCAATCCAAAGAAGCGAGGAGCGGCTGGAAAAGAGGGAGAAATATGAAACACCGCCACACAAATACCCAAACAGAAAAAAGAGAGGCCATCGCCAAACTGCCGACTCAATGACTCGCTTTCTGGTCCTTGTGGATTTCTTTCTGGCTGGCGCGTCGATGGTTTCTCAACAAAAAAATAAATAAAATTATTCGATATCGAAAATAAACAAGTCGTACTAACCGCTTTTGGCGTCTGAACAAACAGCTTTCGGTGCGCTTGATAACCTGAAGGGCAAGCTCAAGGCTGCCTTTAAGAGCCGCTCGGAGAAGAAGGCCAAGAAGGACGCGGAGAAGGCCAAGAAGGACGAGACCCCGGCTGCCGGTGAGAGCAGCACTGCTGCTGCTCCCGTGGCGGCCGCTGCTGGTACCGCTGCTGCTGCCACTGAGGCCACCAAGACTGAGACCGCCCCTGCGGCTGCTCCTGTCGAGACTCCGGCTGGTAAGTTGTGTCAGTGGGTTTTGAAATGAATAAAGATGGAAAGACTGACCAAATCATAGCTGCTACTGAGGCCGCTCCCGCTGCTGCTGCGGCTCCTGCTGCGGCTCCTGCTGCTGTGGAGGAGAAGGAGGAGGCTCCCGCCCCGGCTGGTTCGTATTTTTGGGACTGAGATAACAGGAAGGTCGAGATGTGCTGACTTGTAAGCTTTAGCCGCCCCTGCCGCTGAGACCACCGCCGCCGCTGCTGTTCCGGCAGCTGCCACCGAGGCCACGCCCGCTCCCGCCCCGGCTCCAGTCGCGGCCGAGCCGGCCCCTGCCCCCGCCGTGGAGACCCCGGCTCCCGCCCCTGCTCCGGCTGCCGAGGAGAAGAAGGAGGAGGCTGCTGCTCCCGCTGTCGAGGCCACTCCTGCTCCCGCCCCTGCTCCTGCTGCGGCTACCACCACCACCGCCGCCGCCTAAGCTCTCCCATTATCGAAACGAACGAAAGTCGACGGGCATAACAAAACACGAAATGACGACGACGAACGATGACTTTGGATGTGAGAAGCTTGGCGCGATACTGGGCTGATTTTTGTTTTGTTTTGCGGGGCGCTTCTGTTGCTTTGCTTGGGAAGGGAAACCATGGGAATGATTACCGAACGAGATACCAATTGCTTTTGCTTTTTTGTTTTGCTTCTGAGAAAGGGGGACTGGGTGGCTTCAGACGGTTTGCGTGTGCTTCGATGGGGGGGGGGGGGGGGGGGGGGGGGGGGGGGGGGGGGGGGGGGGGGGGGGGGGC
>MU866468.1:0-25904 GCA_033296915.1 Triangularia setosa | reverse complement strand
GCGCAGTCCAAGAAACCCTAGAGTTCTCAGGTTGTTGCTTCCACTTACTCGGCAGGGCCTATTCAACTGGCCTGCCAGAGTTATAATTCTAAACAAGATGTTTGAATTGATGCCCCTCAGCAGAGTTCGACACTCTGCTGCTGTCAGAAATAAAATAATGTCTATCCAAACAAAAAGATGGTTGCCTACCTACCTAGGAAACAAACAATGCCAATAAACCAGTTGCCTAAACATCTGAACCCCTGACCAAGAAACCACCTCCAGAATAACCTGTTAAGAATTATAACTCTGGCAGGCCAGTTGAATAGGTCCTGCCGAGTAGGTGGAAGCAATAACCTGATGTTTAGAATTATAACTCTGGCAGGCCAGTTGAATAGGCCCTGCCGAGTAAGTGGAAGCAACAACCTGAGAACTCTAGGGTTTCTTGGACTGCGCTGTACGACGGTGTGCAATGTCACTGAAGGAAGACAGGCATAGGGAACTGTGCCCTGTAAGGAGGAAGGTATAGGGAACTATGCCCTGTGAATAAGATGGTAGGCACTTAATAACAGAGGACTATGCTCTGGAAGAGAGTGTGGAAAACCAGTATATTAACCTTGACTTGATAGCTTGACTTAAAAAGAGAGAAAACAGAATACTTCGAATATGCTGCAAGAGGAGCCTGTTATAGGTATCCAGTCCTCGCATTTCCTTCCTCCGATTCCTTCACTGCCGCAGTTCCCGTAGTTCCGGGCTATCGATGATGTCCGTGGTTTCCAAGGTCCCAGGCTACCGATGATGTCCGTGTTCTCCGAAGTTCCGGGTTCTTCATAATACCCGTAGTTTCCGGGACTCCGGACCATTGACGGTGCCCGCTAAGGACTCGGGGACACAAACAAAAACATACTGTAAAATCCACAAATAAGTGCTGTATTTCAACATAACCCTACCCCCTTCCGGACTCGACACTTTTCCAACGACCATAATCCACATTCCACAAAAAATGAACTTTAGCGGAGAGAGAACAAAAAAGATATAAAAAAATAAAAAATAAACAATTGTGAGGGGTGAGGTTCGAACTCGCGCCCCTTTCGAGACTACGGAATCCTTATACACAAAGAATCGTGACCAAGAGTTTGACAACCCTAACGTAGCCCCTTGGGCCGCTCGGCTACCCTCCCTGTCTTGTGTTGAGACGTATTGCGTACCTGAATTTGATCATTTCAAGACAACACAGGTAGCAAAGTATCAACGGCAAGCAAACATTCTCACCTGGCTGTCCTCCGCATAAAATTCACGACCTGACCTAAAACGAAGAATGGAAGAAAAAACGAAAAGGAGTAGCCTCCGGGTCCGAGTGATTCTTGTCTCGATTTGGTGAGCTTAAAGGAAATTAATGTCGCTTGTGACGCTAGTAGTTATCATGTCATGTGAAAAAACACACAAGCACAGAAGGTAGGTAATGTGAGTCTTTCCAACTCGAATTGGTATATAGGTAGCTGAGGGCTTTTCCTCTCTCCGTGCCTTCTCAACGCATATATTCATCCTTTCATTTGGACTTCCCAGAGCAGGCAGGTAGACAGGTCACAGTGAGCCGTTTTCTCCGACTGAAAAGAGTTTGCTAAAAAGTTCTCCCATTACACTGGATGCTCAGGTCTCACAGGATCTTATTGGCTCCTCCAACGACGCAAAACCAGCATCGCAATCCTCGAAGTGTATAGTCGTCTTGTCGGCCATGGATTTGAAGGCATAAAGGAATGTAGTGTTGTTCGATCCCCAATGTTCAATCACGTTGCTCTCAACAAACCTTCACTGCCATACGCAATGCCTGGATGGCCTCGAATGGATTCTGTCGTCCACGTTCGGTTGACTGCGCCAAGCTCATTGCTAGATATCACACTCCGCCATTGTCAAGAATGAGAGGCATAAGTAGGTCAAAGGCCAATACCATTGCCAGTCTATCAATGGAACCGTAAGATACAGAAGAAAGGAAGAAGTGTGGGCTTGCAGCTCTATCTTCATGCGATGCAACCCCGGTCGGAGCTCTGCTCCTGCACTCCACCTAACCTTGCATACTCTGTAATCCTGTCCTTCACCACCAAATCCGTGACAATAGCGGTAGTACTACAGAAGGTCGTAGGGTAAGTAGGATTTTCCGTCACCGAGCTAACTAGGCAAAGCTTAGACTGCCAGGAACCGGGGAGAGGGATGAAGATTTGTGCCAAGCCCCCAGGCAGAATGTCACGAAGGGCAAGTAAAGTAAAAAGGACAAGGCCGTCAACGGTAGATTACTGTATTGTCGTTGATTCTGAGACGGACAGGGCCGAAAAAATACAGGCCAAACTATAGAAGATACATCCATTGAGAAACAATTGGGCGGAGTTGGACGACGAATCTACCCAGCCAGTGACTCGCAGTAGAGCGAATACCAGTATCGGCATGGGACTAGCATGGATGCAGAGTTTTTAGATAACAGCACACGGCTGAAGCAAAAGTTTCTCCCAAATCAACAAGACAATTCCATTCGAAATGTAGGTAATACCCTGGCATACAGCTCCTTCCTTTCTAGTGCCCATCTCCAGAGTGAGATGGCGGAGTGAGACAGCGTAGATGTATATCTCCCTATCGCCAATTTGGTCGCTGCCACCGTTATCACCGAAGATCTAAGAAACTATTTAGCATGTTATGGAAGAAGTAACGAGGCTTTAGACTTATTCTCTACAGCAATCGACCTCTCTTTGTGGAAGAGATGTGTGTTTGGTTGTCATCATCGGTCTGTGGTACAAAAAGGCAGATTCTTCAGCAAAGGCCAGAGCCTCAAACCAAGGACAGCACTTCACAGAAACCCTCGCATACTTATGTTTCTGATAGAAGATGTGGCTCAAAAAAGGAGGAGCAACCCCCAGGCAGTCTGGCATGTGTTGTGTGAAGATGGCACGGCCTCATATTGGAACCCTGAACCTATATAGAAAGGAAAGATGGCGTCTCTCTTGTAAGGTACCGTGTATGGTTGTCATCATTGATCAGTACTAGCTGCAGACAACCCAATGTCTGGAAACTTTCCGGCCTATAGTAACCTCGGGTGCAAGTGTGTCTGCGCAACGGTAAGACAAGGGAATTGTCCCCCAAGAACCCTCAAAAAGCATGTTTTGACAAGGCCATGATACAGACCTCAGACTTTGACACTCGATCTATAAGCCAAATCAAGACAGGTCTCTCTCCCCCGACACGAAAGGGGGGAGATATGTGTGTGTGTGTCATCATCGGTCTCTGTGAAGTCTCGGCCTCCAAATAGAACAGTACTGCCAGACAAGTCACCTGCCTCGTTTTCTCCTCAAACTGACTTTTCTCGGCAATATGCAACCGGGGGATACTACAAATCAATGATGACGCACCTCCACACATCTCCCACAATGTGGGGAGGGGAAACCCTCGTTTCTTTCCTTGTATAGGTAGCTTTGTATTTTTCCGCCTGAGGTTTTGCCCAGTCGCTCGAACTCCAGAGTGCACGATTTTCTTGAATGCACGTTGTTTTGGTGGCCGGTACACAGCCCTTTTCTCCTACTTCCCGCTTTCTTCCTTATATTTATTATTGTTCCTACTCCGCTCTACCCTAGATTAAAAGAGTGTGCCGGTCCTTCTGCTGTTCTATACATAGGGAAAACCGTGCCTTGTGGGCTGGATGAAAACCTATGTCGGTATGAGATAGGAGACGGTATTTAAAGAAAAATTATACAGACGGTTGCAAAATAAGAAAAGGCCCTATTGGACCCTGAAGACTTAATCGCCTTCGACTTCGGATTCAGTCACTTCCACCTCCTCTTCCATAGCCTCTATAGCCTCTAATTCCAGTCTCCTTGCCAGTTTATATTCCGCCAAGCGGCCTGAATCCATCAGTCATCCCAAGACCTTTCCTAATAGCCGTTGGCTTTGAGTCCTCGCGCCTTGAAGTGCCCCCCCTTATATTTACCATTCCATTCCCCGGCTATTATTCTTTCCTTGTTCCCTTTACCTTGCTCTAAATCTTAGCTCGGGAAGAGAAGACCAGAATAGGTAGTCAAAATAAACCCCAGAACCCACTCTCTGGAGCTCAAGACCTTAGTCTTCCATGAGACACTAATCATAATCGCTTTTGTTAAGCCTTGAAGGCTGAACTTCCATATCCCAAGGAAAGGGAAACAGAGGGGAATACCTGACGGAAACAGATGTAGGAAAAATATCAAGTGAGAAAAGAAAAAAGAAATAGCCTCAGATGTGGAGCCACTGGGCTGACAATGTCATCATAGGCCGAATGAAAGTGAAAAGAAAAGGAAGCTGGAGAAACAAAAAGGCAACAGAAAAGAAAACAGAAAAGAAAACAGAAAGAATAAGTGCCTCGGAAATCTAACGGCTTCACAGACAGGTTCATGATAGGCAGAACAGAGAGAAAGCCAAAGACAAACAGGAGCAGAAAAGGAAACACCCTGACAATCGAAAAGACAACGGAGAGAGAAAACAACACACCCCAACCACAGCCTGGACCAAAAGCGTTGAGACCTCAGAATGCCCACACACTGGACAGGCAATTTCGTCCTCGGTCAACCCCATGTCACCACATACTGGCCAACCAAGATACAGTATAATGTGGAATATTGATCAAAATTCGGGGCCAGATTAGCAAGAATTGACCCTCAGCTACATGAACAAACTGCCGCGTTTGAAAAACAGAATGTTGTGTCGTCATTGGGCCAAGGAACACGGGTAGAAAAGAAAAAACTGCAACGACAGTCAGGAACAAGGGGCAGAAAAACAAACGCCCTCGGTGAGCAGGCAATTTCGTCCTCGGTTCTCTGCGTCGGCACATGCCGAAAGCCCAAATACAGTACGCAAGGAAACTCCGGAAACCGAAGGAGGCGCGAGCTCAAGATGTCAATCCACTTGGAAGGCAACTTCCCTCGTTAGTTCTCCCCCACCAACAGACACACCAACCAACTAGAGTACAGCATAACAAGAAAATGAATGATCAAAGCCCTCAAGTAGTGGAACAAACCGCTGCATTTGCAAGACAGAATGCTCAATCATCATTGGGCCCGAGGGGCCAGCAGTGCCGACCCGAGACACAGTACAGGGGTAAGGGAAAGTTGGAAACTAGGACTCCAACAACCCGGGGATGACGTCAGAAAACCAGCCCACTGGGCAGGCAGGCAACTTCGCCCTCGGTCTCCCCCCGAAGCAAATGGAGGAGAGATTGGAATTAAGGGCTCTACGGACCGCAAGAGACGGCCTTCAGAGAACAAAACTGAACTGCTTCGCTGTGCAGGACAGTAGCAGGACAGAGATGTTGTGTCATCACTGAGCCTAGGGCTGGTGGTAGCATGCTTCGGGATGAGAATGCCAGGAGACAGGTCAAGGGTGGCACTGGCTACCTGTGGAGGAGAGAAGAAAAGGGGGGTGGTTAAAAAAGTGTGTGAGAAAGGGCAGGATTCTTCGGTTGTCCTTGTGTGGTGCTAGAGAAGGAGGCTGCTGAGGCCAGGGTCGGCAGGAGGGCTTGGCCAGCAGCAGGATCGGTGGCAGGGATGGGACAGAGATGACGGGGCGGTTGGCGGGGCAATGTTCAGGGGCATGTCAACAAAAAGAGCTGACTGAGCAAGGGCAGCAGTGCAGCGCTGCATCAACTGCCAAAAGTCGCGGCCGGACTGGCAGCTGAACTTGCGGGCCTTGAGGGGTAAAATGAGGAGACGGGCGTCGAGGGAGATTATGGGATCGGAATCACGATTGACCAGACGGGATCCTGAAGCAAGTACACCCCTGGCGGTTAGCAGCTGTAAAATATACCCTGGATAAAGTGGGGGTGCAGGAAATGAAGACCCATCACAAGTTCAGAACAACAGCTCTGGTCCCTCAGAGATACAAACCTTCCAAGTTACAGAAATAAGGTAACGTCAGTTTCTGTCATCATGCTGTGCTTTTTCTGTGTCTTGGGCAATGAAGAAGAAAAGGTGACACGTACCTTTTAAGTTGGGGCCCGGTGACGTGACGACGAGTTGAAGTGCAACTAGCATCCCTGGGAGTGCAGAATCAGATCGGTGAGCAATCATATCGCAACTGAAGGGGAAAGGTGAAGTTGAGGATCGGAGCCTGGCACAGTTCAGATTCAATAAAAGAACTGAACATCTTTCATCGGAGATCAAGATGTAAACAATAGGTGTAATCACGTGCCTTGTGGTGATGGTCGAGATGAAAGGGGTGTCGTACATACCAGTCAAATTGGAGCAGCGCGGTGGGTGTGGGTCTCTCTGCTGTATAAGGTATCAGCAACATCATGAGTGAGCCCAGCAGTGAAGGATGGTACCGGCGAAGGCCAGAGTCAGAACACAAATGTTGGATATCCCATATCTAAGAATACCCTTGTCGAAAGGCGATCTTCAAGATTGGGCTTGGGTTGGGAGGGACTGGAATAGATGGCACATACCGTAACTTATAGAAGCCCAGTAGATTTATCGTGGCAGTCCAGACCTTGAAGACGCATAAATAGTTAGCACACTGAACCAACTACGTCAGGTTGAAGCAAAAGGCAAGAGGTGAATGCAGGTCAAATCGACGAGTCGACACGAATGTGATGAGTGCTTTCATAGTGGAATTCAAGGGATAATGATCATCATGTGCCTTTTGGAGGAGGAAAGGAAATAACGTACATGCCCTGAGCCTGAATGTAGCCAAATAACGGGACCAGCAGTGAGAGCCAGCTGCGCTAGCGAAGCCCTCGGAAGAAGAAAGAAATATTTATCAGAAGATGCGGCAGACGGCCGGAAGATGGAGTTGAGCGACGTCAAATCGGGTTGGGCATTTGCCCTGAAAAGCCCAGCTAGGAAACAGAGTCAGCACCGCAAGGCCATCTCCAGAGAATGTGAAAAAAGTGGTGAAAGGGAAACACGAATCAGATCGACGAGTCGTTTGTTTTTCATGAGGGATGGGATCAAAGAGAGATAATGATGAATCATCATGCGTGTTGTGTTTGCTGGGTGATCGACATACGTACCAAAGATAGTCTCTTCTTGAAGAAAAAGGTAGCAGATTGACTCGCTCTGATTGTCAAATGTCTGTGGTAAGAAATATCCGCGTATATGAAGAAAACCGAGAGAAAGAGGTAAGGATAGTGACTAGAAGAACAATATTGACTTTCACATTTGCAAACACGTGATCGACTCTGGGTTTAATCATGAAAGCCTTGATGGAGTCGGGAGGAAAAAAAGACGAAGGTACGTACCAATCAAGGAGAAGGTGACCAGAGAGCGCTCTTGCTGATGACGGGAAGACCAGAATATCCGCGCAACTCGGAGCTGGAAGAACGAAGCGGTTAAATACAGGCCAGCCGATTGATAAAAGGGAACCTGACTGATTGCAATCGATGATTTCAGCAGCAGTAGTGAAAGGAAAGCACGAGTGAAAAGATGAGGAAGAGGAGGAGGAGAAAGAGGAGGAGGAAGAGGAGGAGGAAGAGGACGACGATGACAATGAAGTCGACAAGGATAGAACTGAAAGTTGGAAGGGTGGTGGGGGAGAGGAAATTATGTCTTTTGGTGTGAAATAATATTGACAGTGTTGGGTTTGTGGGCGACTCAAAGGATGGAGAATGGAAGGAACGATACAATGGAATGGCATGGATGCTGGTCGCTTGAGGCTTCACCGTGCGTCATCAAGGCTTAAACGCGTTGGATAGACTCCTGGACCACATCCCACTGGAAATGTCGAGATTGAGAGGTGAATTTGTGAGGGCATCGACCGCTTGGTGGCCACACGTAGGTAGAAGATAAGGAAACTAGAAAGAGTTGACCTTCTTGCATTGAGAAGACTTGAGCGTCGCTTGGAGACGATTAGGTGCCAAAGGATATGGTGGAGGTTAGTATTGGCATGAAGAGGGCTGATATTGGTGGCTAGAGAGCGAGAGAAGTAGTAATTGATTGTGAAAAGGGTGAGAAAAGAGAGGAGATGGGATCGAAGAAGAGTTCGTGTTGTTAAGAGTTGTGGGTTGGCTGGTAACGGGAAGAAGGCACCTTAGTGGTTCTCCTAGGCGGTAGAGGTTGGCGAGATGCCCCATATTGCTCCTCGAGCGACTCTCCATGATAGAGGATGACTGAAGATGGCCTATGAATGACAGGAGCTGAGTGAAGAAGCTGATCAGCTCGTTAACGAAGACTAAATACCAGCAATCCAGATCTAGTATTGCTGGAGTCGTCGTAATGTCTAGCGGTGAGCTTGGTGTTGAGGTAACTCTGGAACAAAGATGTTGAGGATAGGTCAATGAGAACGAGGTGGTAGAAGACCTGACAACTTGGACCAGGCGGTTACTGTGTATCTGCAGTGCGGATAATGAATAAGGCGGCGCTCAGTTCATGTCAACAATCATCTCCTCCGTGTGAGGAAGGGGTGATTGATGGTAGAAGCTCTGCAGCAACCGTTGCTGAGTATCAGAGTGGTGGTCGGATTGCAAGTCAAAACCTGACGTTGAGACTGCCTACATCGTTGTATGAATATTTGACGTGGCCAACATGATCAATATTGACAAAAACGCCAGATTACCGGCGTTAGTCTTTGATCAAGAGTCATAACCTAAAGAGACGCTCCTACAACCGAGAAGTCCCGGCCAGCCAGAAGCAGGAGACAAGCTGGGCCAGGGAGCGGCGAGTAGGGGCGATGGTTGTAGAGTTGCCGGTCATTGGCCCCTTTTCTTTCGAGACAGCTCCTATGATTTGTTGGAGGTGAAGCTGTCCCAGCTAGAAAGATTCCTCACGCTGATGATTCCCGCTCTATACACATGGCCTTGGTGTTAACTTGTGGTTTTGCACATAGGTCGATGCCTGGAGTGTGGTGGGCTCTGATAGTTCCAGCGTCGGTGTCTTGTGAATATGAACATTGAGTCTTCTCAAGTCAGAATGGACTGTATGCCGAACTACGGACAAGACTTGCGTGGCTGAATGCAGATGAGTGCCACAGAGCTTCTACATTGATAGTGTGACAAGGGCTGGTGTTCAGGGCTTGGAACAGCATAGGTTCAATTCATTTTAATAATCTTCAGTGGCCTCAAGATCCTTGATGAGGAATCCTTTCGTCCCACTGCTCTGCTCTTCTGCTCATGTATTTATCTCTCTCAAAGAGGTCCGTGCTTGTGATAACCTTAGCCATCTTCTAAGTCCGGCGCTTCCCTCTGATTATACACGAGTCAATAATGCCTCTGCTACTGGCGCCAGTAACCCGTCGCTCGTTTCACTTTTCAACAACTGACTCAGAGCTTTCAGTTCACTGTGTTGTTGGTTGTGCTCCAGGCCAAGGTGGATGACGTGTGACAGATAGGATGTCGGCCACACGCTTCAAGTTTAGAGACTATGAACACGCTTTTACACTTTTTACGCGTTTACGCTTTGTGGAAAAAGTCTACAAGGACAGACAAGCTTTAAGCTGCAGGGTGGTATTTGTGGACCACCTGCATAGGTATACTGAGCAGAAGGGAGCTGTTGAAAGGAAGAGGTCGACGCAGGTCAACCAACAGCACAGCCAACAAATAAGTGCACAACTATAGCACTACCTCGAGCAAGCTCCGGTGACAGAGAACCATGATGTTACCTGTGAAGATGGGCCGGGGAACAAGCCAGCTGGAGGTACGAAGTAAACGAACACCTCTGAGCTCTCTCGAGTATCGGCCGGGAGACCAGACGTTGACATGATGACATCCAGAATGGACCCAACCCCGGCTCGACTAGAGCGCGGTGGATGCCGGCTATTTTACACAAAAATAGCCACATGCTACCCTATGATCCACCGGGCCAGCCCGCCAATGCCAAGACACTCAAGCGAAGAGGGGGCGGGGGATCGATTTCGTCACCCGAGAAAAGCATTCGTTATCCCCATTCAATTTCGATATTGAAAGCTGCTCACACGGCTCTCGGTTAATCTGGCCAAGATGATCAGGACCGTCCATCTCGCAGGAGATGGTTCTTGCAGGTTCTTTATCACCACCGTGCCGAGTGTGTTTGATCTGAGTGGGAGGAGGTAGGTAAGCAGCCACACTGCAACGGGGAGTCTTGCCCAGCAGCCCACCTTGAATTCCTCACCTCAGCTTCCAAATGAAGCCCAGTGCAGGGGGCTACTTATATTGAACCTTTCATCTCTTCCTTGTGCGTGGTGTGGGCACACGGCAGCATCCTCCAGCGCCTGGGGTCCCTGGGCGGGTAAGCCAATATTTCAACGTGTCTTTTTTCTTCGCGATTGCTCCCACCTCATCAACAACTCCAATTTTGACAACACCTCTCGCCTTTGCAGCAAAACCATAAAGCAGCCCCTCCCCGACAAGAACTTCACAAATCACAAGCAAAAAAGCGGTGACAGGCGCAAAAGAACTCCCCACTCAGGCTTCACCGCATACCCACTTGGTAGGCCATAACTAGGACCAACTGGAACCACTGCTGAGACCACAGTTCAGCACTGCATCTCGCGCTTGTCCAGGATTAGTTGGGAAAGGTGGACCAACCCCCTCCAATTTTTTTCCTTGGTCACCTCACTTTTGACCATCGTGAGCGCCACTTTTCACGAGGGGTTCTTTTCTTCCTTCCTTTTTGAATCCTTGTTCTCATTTCTGTTTGGGTGGGTGTGAGAGGCACGAAACCGCTGGTCAGAAAGTTTGGCGCATTTCCTCGAGGAGGAGAAAAAAACCTTCACGAAACAGCAGCATCGATCCGGTTCACCGACAAAAGTCGAAAGCTTTTTGAAAGGAACGACATCAAACTCTCACCGCCCGGCTCTGCATACACCTTTGGCACATACAGCCACACCATGCCCCCGCAACAAAGGTGACATTCAGGTATCTAAGCGCTTGGAAAGGGAAAATCCTGGGAACCCAATCTGCTATCAACAAAAAGTATTGCCCGCCCCCAACCCTGCACTTCACTCTTCTCAAATAGATCATCTCTAACATTGCCTTTAGACACAACCGTTCCAAAAAAAATTCCAAAACAAGAAGCGATGCCCAACCTCTCGCCCCCCAACACCCTCCCCCTGGCCCAGCTCCTCTCATCCCTCCTCTCCTCCCTCGCCGAGCTCTACCAAACCCTCCTCGCCTCCCTCCAAAAGCGCTTCAACCCCCGCGCCGCCCTTGCCGGAGACGAGGATCACGTGTTGAACGGCATCTGGTTTTTCCTCTTGTTGTTGGAAGCGCTGATTGTGCTCGGGGTGCTGTTCAAGGCTCTGGTGAGGGGCCTGAGGTGGAGGATCAAGAGGAGGAAGGCGATGGTCATGAGTCGACCGGGGAGTTCGTATCAGTGGGAGGGGGATAATAAGGGCCGGGGTGGGCAGGACTGGGTGGTGCCGTCTACGCCGTCGAGGGAGAAAGGTTTCATTCGGAGGGATAGCAACGCTGCTGGCAGGTGGGAGCAGGATGGGGAGGTGTATGGATTTGAGTGGGACTATGGGTGGAATAGGTATGGTGGTGGGCATGAGAAGGGTTATTGAGGGAAGAGGAAGATAAAAAAAAAAACAGGCATGAGAGATGAGGTGGATGAATTTATGATGCGATGGATACTTGATACCACTATGATGGAATGAGATTTGAGGGCAGCATTGTGGCGTTTGGGCGGGTAAAGATTTTGGTGCATTTTAGCGGCGCTTTTGGTATTTTCTTTTCTTCAAATCTGGTTGCATAGCATTTCAAAGTTGGAATTTAATACCGTTTCAAGCTGAAGCACATGCCCCGTTGGTATTACTTATAGGTACCCAGGGTTTGGTCCGGCTGATAAAGGTGCGAGGTGGCTCTTCCTACAATGAAATCTTTCCTGCAAAGTTGTAGTCTGCATGTACGATTGCTAGCCCGCCTATCATATACATGCACCTCGGTGAGACAGCATAAGGGGACTTCAAATGCGGTTGGCTGTACTTGGGCGTTTGTCGGGTCATGTAGTACGACGACGGACCTCCGGGCACTTCCCATCCACGACTTGGAGCGAGCCAGTCGCCAACGAGGGGCACCGCCCCGGGGCGGACCCGACCGAGCTGGAGTGCAATCTTCCAGAACTTACACATCAGACATCACTCCCCCCCACCTCAATAACAACACCAGACATTATCGTGCGCATCATGACCCTCACCGTAGACTCCAACCCCGGCGGCGAACAAGCCAAGCCCACCCCGTCCCCCCAACGCCCCCCCGGCGACTACAGCTCCCTCCCCGACGTCTCGACCCACGACCGCACCTCCTTCCCCTACCTCTTCTCCAAAAACGTCTCTGTCCCCCTCTCCCCTCCCGCCACCGGCACCGGCCTCATCCGATGCAACGTCTACCGCCCCCGCGACTCCGACAAGCAACCCGTGCCCGTGCTGGTCACCTACGGCCCGTACGGAAAGGACATCCCCTACAGCGTCTTCAACCCCAAGTCCTTTTCCGAACTCAACCCCGCCCACAAGTCCGTCCACTCCTGCTGGGAGACCCCCGACCCGGCCTTCTGGACGTCGGCCGGCTACGCGGTCGTCCGCGGCGACGAGCTCGGCACAGGCCAGTCCCCTGGGTTTCTGGATACCATGTCCCGCTCCACCTCGGAAGCGTTCGCCGACCTCATCACCTGGGCCGCGTGCCAGCCGTGGTCGACGGGCAAGGTTGGGCTTTTGGGGGTGTCGTATTATGCTGGGTCACAGTGGAGGGTCGCGGCACGGAAACCAAAGGGTTTGGCAGCCATGATACCCTGGGAGGGCATGAGTGATTACTACCGGGATCGGTGCCGGCATGGGGGGGTGTACAGCGATGGGTTTGTGGAGTGGTGGTGGGACAACCAGGTGGTGGGCAACCAGTATGGGAGGAGATCCAGGAGGGGGGATGACACTGTTGATGAGGACGGGGAGGAAATGCGAGGGGAGGAAGAGTTGGAGAAGAATAGGAGGGATCAGAGGGTAGATAACCGGGTGAATAGGTTTAGAGATGAGGAGTATTACGCAGAAAAGGAGTATGACCTTGGGGATGTGGAGGTTCCATTGTTGAGTGTGGGGAACTGGGGCGGGATACTGCTGCACTTGAGGGGGAATGTTCAGGGGTATTTGCACGCTGGGAGTGAGCACAAGTTCTTGAGGATGATTACGGGGCGGCATGACTTGCCGTTCTACTATGACGAGGAGGTGGAGGTGCAGAGGAGCTTTTTGGACGCGTTTTTGAAGGGGGAGGACAAGGGTGGTTGGACTACGGGGAAAAAGCCGAGGGTGGATTTGGCGATAAGAAAGGGTGACGTGGGGGTGAATGATGCGGAGAAGGAGAGGGAAATGTTCAAGAGGAGGGGAGAGGGGGAGTGGCCCATTGGCAGGACGGAGTATACGAGGTTTTATCTGGGGGCTGATTTGACCATGAGGAGGTTGGATAGCTGGGCTTGCGGAGGTGGGAAGAAGCTGGGTTACCGGGCGTTGGGGACGATTGATATTTTTCAGGGGCTGACTTTTCAGAGCGTGCCTTCTGAAATGCCTGAAAAAGAGACGGAAATCACGGGCCATATTGTGGCTCATCTGAACGTCTCTGTTTCCCCAGACAGGGGCGGGCCAACTCCCTCAGACATTGACCTGTTCCTGACGCTGCGTCACATTGGTGCAGATGGAAAGGAGATCTTTTACACCGGTACGGCGGGTGATCCGGTGCCGCTGACAAAGGGTTGGTTGAGAGTCTCGCTCAGGAAGGTCAACAAGGAGCATCCGAAGCACCGGCCGTGGCTGCCGCACCGTGACTATACCAGCAAAGATGTGCTTCCTGTAATTCAAGGGGAGGTGTATCCTGTAGATGTGGAGCTGTGGCCGACTTGTGTTGTTATTCAAGAGGGAGAGAGCCTGGCCTTGGAGGTGTCGTCGGGCGATACCCAGGGCTCCGGCATCTTTTTGCACAACGACCCTATGGACAGGTATAGAAGTTCCTTTCTTGCGGAGCCGTGGTGAATCATCAACAGCTAACGGGCGGCAGATCTCGGGATGTCTTGCAGGGAACGAACTACATTCACATTTCGAAGCAGTATGAGAATTATTTGCTGCTGCCAGTAATTCCTAAGAAAGGAGAGGGACACGAGGTCTGAACAGACTTCTCACCATGCCAAAGGCCTTAACACATATAGTCAATGGACCTGTATCTTCCGAGTCTCAAACAAAATCACCTATCCATTGGACCGCCCGTGGCGGATGTCGTCTTCAAGAGAAGTGGATCCTTATGCAGCCGGAGGCCACTCAAATGGCCGGTGTCGACCCGTTTTATGCACTAACAGGGGCCATATGCACTTTGGCAACCTTATCCCAGCTCACTACGTCAACAGTGGAGGCATCTCGACTGGGTCTCCTAACACCTCTGGAGCAGCTATGAGCACCAGCTTCTGCTGGACTGGAACGGACTGAAGCATATCGGGGGAAAGCATTGTTAGGGGAAGGGTCCAGCTGAAAGCTAATGAATGGAGTACCTCGGGAAGACGAAACTGAGCCTTCCCCGCTCTTTGATTGCATTCCCTGTTACACAACCACCGGCGGTGCTGTGCCTGAGTTGAGGGGTTGATGCATTGGCACAACGGCCGATCAATCGGGTAAAACAGGACCTTTTGGAGAGGACGGCCTTGACCCCTCCTGAGCTTCAGCTTTCCTATCTTCACGCTTAGAGCTGACGATGCTGCTGACGAGGCGACGAGGCGATGAGGCTTCCCACTTGAGAATCAAGACCTCCGCCCTTTTTCATGGCAACTCGAATTATCATCCTCTTGCCCTGTCACCTGTGAGACTAATCTCAAGCTCCACCTTACTGTGCCCCACCTTACTGTGCCCCACCTACCCGAACCACGGGTGTGTGTTAAGTGGGACGGGGCCGGGCAGCAGCTTTGAGAGCTCGACAAAGGCTCAAAGAGGGGAGGGGAGCTGTTAACGGCCATGTCACTCTTGCCCCACAGCCAGTTTTTCGCAGTGCAATATCATCACAACAAGCACCTCCAAAAGTTGTGCAACTTGCTTCAACCTCTTTCCAAGTACCTTCTCAATGCCAGATTGTGTTTCTTACTTTTCAGTCTTTAGGTGTGATGTTGAAACTGGGGGCTGACAGCGGTGGGTCTCTGGCCCTGCTACCCCGGATTTTCCCCAGATTCCCCCTTGTTGACGGCTGTTAGCGTGCTGCAGGACGCTCGGGCCAGGTACCTTTCCATGTTTGGGCGGCGCTGGGGTGGCCTGCGGTGTCGTTCCATGATGATGTACTCGTCACGCGATGCTGTGATTTGGCCAACGTGATCACTCGACTGACAATTACCCCGCCCGGTCTGACGAAACAATCGAGCCAGGCACGATGCAAGCGGCAGGAGATCAGCTCTGGCCCGACAGACTGCTATATACCCCTTGAATCCCCCGCCCGGAGCCTTCTCTCGTTCCTCGTCTTTCTCTCTCCTCTTCTTCTTTGTCCATCGACATCATCGGTAAACAACCATCAGCAACAACCTATTGATCACAACAATCTTGTCTCTGTCATCTCCAGGGGACAATCTACCTCCAACAGCACCTACAACCAGCCAGCTAGCTTTCCAGCACACCCAACCACCAACATGTCCGGCGAACCACTCACCAAGGTCGACTCCGCCGTCCAGGGCCTCGGAACCTCCCCACCCAAGGAGACCAAGCACAGAAGAGCCTCCTCCAGCGCCGCTGGTGTGATGAACGTCAATGACCTGGGTAGGTTTTCCTGATATCATCTTGTTTTTCAGCCCTCCAAGCTAACACGAATTGCAGAGGCCCAGGGCATTGAGCTCCAAATTGCAAAGGAGACGCAGAAGACGGGGTGGTAAGTCTTGGTTCCCTGATGACCTCCCTGGTCCCCCCCCCCACCTCTCCTTCCCTTCTACCCTTACTTCCCCGCATCCACGGAACTCGCATCCACGGAACTAACAGCCTTGCAGGAAGATCAACACCTCGACAAGCACGATAGAGGAGAAGGACATCCTCAAAAAGATGCTCACGACCCCCCCAGTCAAGAAGATTGACCTGCACTTCCCATTGGGACTCGAAGTAACAGCGAGGAACCTCAAGGGTGTCACCATCAAGGATGCGCTGGACGCTATCCACAAGCAATTCAAGAAGAGGGTATGGCGTTTGCACCTTTGTCCTTTCCGCTAGCTGTCTATTCATCATGACTAATGTCTTTGTCTTCTGCCAGGCTGATGACGAGCTCGATGAGCCATATCTCAAGGGCTTCGAGTGGGACAAGGAGGAGTCGTGGACCAAGCTCATTGTCCACCTGTCAAAGGATGCCGGCGTAGCGCCCGGCGGCGGCTCCAAGAAGAAGAAGAAGGGTGGTGACGAGTAATGAAGAGACACGCCCCCATAGCGCAGTTACTCTCTTAACACTACCGAGATCATCCTGAAAGGCTGTATCTTGAGACTGGGCTATTGCCACAGAATGCACGCCGCGCGCCCCTGGGAAAGAGTGGCTGGCGGCGGGCAATCTGAAACTTTTGCCTTCTACGGTGTGGTGGTGGTGGCTATTAGCAGGCCATTGCTCTTGTTTTGATTCGACTGTAGGCTTCCCGTGGAAAGTCTAGCTTTTGGCAGGATGACGAGGGAGGATTCTTCATGGGACCAGTCCATAGCTCTGCTCGTCAATGAAATATTGTACTCAAGTCTGCTGCGTGTTTGATGCCTGTGACTAGCCAACAACATGTCAATTATATCACGCTCGCCATCTCAGCCGGAGATCTCGGAGCTCGGTGACTTGTGGTGGTGCGGGACATGTGCGGGGCTGGAGCTGTGGAAGCTGTCGAGCGTGGCCTGACCCGAACTGCCAAAGCTTTGTGGTGTCATTGTCGGTCGGGCTTTTGAGAAGAGAAATAATGCCACCACAGAAAATGGCAGTAGCTCTGCCAGGAGGTGTCTTTCGCATATAACTTTGGGATATCACAGCCTTTTCTCCTTTGCATGTCCCGCCACTCTCGATGATGTCTCGGAGCAATTGGTATTTGATGGTCGTCAATAGTGGGGACCTGTTTGCGCCGTTGTCAGCGGACTGAAAAGGAGCACGGGCCACCTCACCATTGGAACGCCGAGACTCCACCTTCTCGCCGGGTGAGGTCCGTTCGGGTAGGAGAGCGCATATTCTCGGCTAGGGGCGGCTCCGAGACGGCTATGACGACCGCGGAATTGAAACTCTTGCGAGGTTCGTACCTGGCTTTTCTCCCCGATCTACACAGACGTTTGTGCCGAAACTGAACAAGATGACGAACAGCAGCGGCACAAGCGCTATTTTCCCGGGGCACGCGCGGAGCGTCTGTGGATTTTGCGGGGTGTTTCACTGCGGATGAGCGAGGCAAGGGAGGCACTGGGAGGGTATTAATTGGGGAGGCAGCGAGTTTGTTCACGTTTTACTTTTTGGTAGGGAATAATACCCAGAGGTGGTTCTGTGACATTTCCTTTTGCTGCTGCTCAATTATCGAGTCAACGGACATCTACACACAGACGGACGACGCTGGGGATCACTTACAATGCCAGTCACCGCCTTTTCCATCCCCGAGAAGTACGAGTACCTGGCCGGCTTTGACTCGTATCACCAGTTTGTTCCCGCCCGCCCTAGTTTTTTTTCTCTCTATGGCTTGCTAACAAGGCATTTTTGTTGTGCCTCACCAGAAGCGAAGCCCACCCCGGCGCCCTCCCGATCGCCCAAAACTCCCCCCAGAAACCCCCCCTCGGCCTCTATGCCGAGAAGCTCTCTGGCACGGCCTTCACTGCCCCTCGCCACGAGAACAAGCAGACCTGGCTGTACCGCATCCTGCCCTCGTGCGCCCACCCGCCGTTCGAGCCGGTGACTGCCCACAACGAGGCCGTCGAGACGCAGCACGAGAAGAAGCATTACATCCCCAACCAGCTCCGCTGGGACCCGTTTGATCACGACGAGCACGCCGAGCATGACTTTGTGGACGGGCTGAAGCTTGTGGCTGGGGCGGGGGATCCGACGCTGAAGCAAGGGGTCGGAATTTATGTGTACGCTTGCGGGAGGGATATGAACCGGAAAGAGGCCTATTACTCGGCGGATGGGGACCTGTTGATTGTGGCTCAGGAGGGGGGGTTGGATATCAGGACGGAGTTTGGGAGGATGGTGGTGAGGCCGATGGAGATTGCGGTGGTGCCGAGGGGGGTGAAATACCGGGTTGAGATTATTGGCCATGGCAAAAAGGCGAGAGGGTACGCGCTGGAGCTGTATCAAGGGCACTTTCAGCTGCCGGAGCTTGGGCCGATTGGGTCGAACGGGTTGGCGAATGCGAGGGACTTTCAGGTTCCAAAGGCGGACTTTGAGGAGGATTACGGAGCGACGGCGCAGGAGGGGAAGAATGAGTGGAGGATCAAGGTCAAGTTTAACAATGGGCTGTACGAGACGGTGCAGAGGCACAGTCCGTTTGATGTGGTGGCTTGGCATGGGAATTACTACCCGTTCAAGTATGACTTGGGGCGGTTCAACACGATTGGGACGATTAGCTATGATCATCCGGATCCCAGTATTTTCACCGTGTTGACGGCCCCGAGCGAAAAGGTCGGGACAGCGGTGGCGGACTTTGTCATCTTCCCCCCGAGGTGGCTGGTGGGGGAGGATACGTTTCGGCCGCCGTGGTATCACAGGAATACGATGAGCGAGTTTATGGGACTGATTCAGGGGGGGTATGATGCGAAGAAGGGGGGGAAAGGTGGGTTTGTGCCGGGAGGGGCGAGTTTGCATAATGTTATGAGTGGGCATGGGCCGGATAGAGATAGTTATGAAGGGGCTAGGGAGGCCGAGCTGAAACCTCAAAAGGTGGGAGAGGGGAGTTGCGCGTTCATGTTTGAGAGCTGCTTGATGGTGGGGGTGACGGAGTGGGGGTTGAGGAGGTGTAGGAAGGTGCAGGGAGGGTATAACAAGCATAGTTGGGAGGGGGTAGAGGTCCATTGGAAGGGGAGGGATCACCAGTGAGCTGGGAGAAAACGGTGTTGTTTCAGGAGATGGTATGGAGACACTCCCTCACAGGGCCATCAATCAAGTGGCACGCCTCCTGGTCCATCTTCTTACCTTTCTGTTGTACTGTGCGGGACTGCGTGGAGGATTGAAGGGGCAGTCGTTCGGGAAACGGATTTCAAACAGGAATGACCCACTTTCGTATGGCGTTTCCGGTTGTAGTTGTTCAAAGAGGCTTGTTCATGTCTGTATTCGCGTACCTAGGTATTTTCCTTCCCTAGGGTTGGGGGGAAGGGGGCGTGTCAATGTACTGGTCTAGTAAACATACCCTGCCATTCGGCCTTACAATTCTGAGAGTCAGCATGTCGCAAGATCATTCACATTCATGGAGATTACCAGACGCATAGGTAGGTAGTTCAACTTACGATATCATCTTGGAAGCCTATGAGTTTGGCATGTTTCGGTGTGTCAAAGGCAACTCTCTCACTTGTCTGGGTATCCGTTTCACGGCCCAGTTGTTCGGCGTAATGACTATAGGCGGCACAATGGCTAGATGTTTCTGGAGAAGCTGCCGTATGCCTTCATGCCCGTGGCAGTGGGCAAGGATGTGCGGTGTTGGGCCGCAAAGATCTCTGGAGCCGGCGTCGACGCCTTCAACGACCAGCAGCTTCTTCACGAACGGCAGTGTTTTCCTCCTCGGCGGCACCAGCAAGGGCAGTTTGTCCAAAGTTGTCCGAAATGGTGGGGTCTGCTCGGTGGTGATACAACAGCTTCATACAAAACTCCTACTGCTTTTCTTTCATCCCCCAGATCCAAGGCGTCCTTCCCTTGGCGCCCTGACGGTCAATGTTGATACGACCCGGTTCAAGGGAGAGGAAGATGCCAGCCATAGCCTCGTCGCCACACCGTGCTGCCGCCGTGAGAGGAGTTGTGCCCTCAATGTTGTCTGTTACATTGGCATCGGCGCTGAGGTGCACGAGCCAGAGTTTGGACAGTGGACACGTGCCCCTTTTGTGCGGCGTACAAGAGTGGTGTCTGGTCCTGCGAGTCACGGGCATTTGGGTCTTGGTTCTATTCGATAAGAGCCTCAACATCAGCGTCGAGAGCCAGACTGGCGGCGAGATGCAGACCGGCGCCTTCCCGGGGAGTGCTGCAGCTTGCGACAACAGGAATGCGATCAATTGCGCTGGCCGAGAGAACCTTACAGCGAAGATGGGTTGCAAGGGGGTCCGCGGCAAATCGTGGAACTTCATAAGCTCTGTTCTGTAATTAGAATGGAGACGAGATGTATGACGCGCAGCTTGCTATTACTCTCTTTGCCACTCTCCCAGATCCACTTCTTCGGGTATCCCTCGTACACCGCCGCATTGCTCTTACAGTTCATGCCTGTGGAAGGATTAGCAGGCTTGTTTCTTATAACTGTGTTGCAGCTGAGGCTCACATCGCGTTTTGGCCTCGTCGCACTTCTTACGTCTCCGGCATGTGAAGCATCCGGTCTTGGTCCGTGTGATCTTCTTGGCGGTATCAACGGTCGGCTTGACAGGGTGCTTCCTTGGTCTACCTCTACGGGGCTTGTTGACTCTCGGTGGGACGGCGGCTGAGCTATGGGTAGGCGCGAGGATTGGCGTAAAGGGAACCTCCCCCTCGAGGTCATACATGCAGAAGTTATCGTCGTCAGGGGGTTCCGGTCTGAGAGCCATTGGGACGTCGTCTGAGTCCCAGGCAATATTGTACTGGCCGTCATCGTTCCTGTGGTCTTGGGTGAGCTGGTCGCCTCCTGGGAATGCTATTTCCCAGGCTTCCGTGGAGGTCAGGTGAGTCGTCGTCTGGCCGGGAGGTAAATCTGAGGCCGAGGAGGGCACTAGAGGAGTCGTTGGCATTGGCGGGTGCGCCCTCGCCGCTGAGAAAAGAAGGTTGGATGCTTGAAGCCATGGTCAGCCATGACAGAGTATGTTGGGATTACCGAGGTAGAATGCTAGCAGCTAGACAGAGCCGAAGCCAAAAGGCAGGCTAGGTCCTGAAGTGAACAGCTGAGGGTCTAGATACCACAGCTGATTGTCCTTGAACACCATTAATTGAGAACCTCCATCGTGCCGCCCACCGTGGCCATCACATCCCAGGAACCGATGAATTACCAAAAAACAGGAAATCGAACCATGCAGTCCGCATTGACCTGTCTGGTGGTGGATGTGCCTTTTACATACTACGTTTAGCGAATTGGAAGCAGTCCCAACTATCGTCGTGCAACGAGGCCAATTCGATGACCGGTTCCTACAGCAGCGCTACCCATAGAGGAGCAGGCTTTGCCAATCTATTGCATGAGTGACTTTTGTCCAGAACTTTGTCAAGGTACACCTATTCCACAGTAATTGCTGTTAGCGCTGTGGGGGGGTTTTGTGGAAGTTGCTTGAAATTAATGTCCGCAGCAACAAACCCAGGCTGTTTGTCTTTGAGTTCGCGTGGCTCGCAGCTTCTCCCTTCTACCTCTAAGCCCTACTCTACGTTTTGATTGCCATACGGCCCACAGTGCAGTGGTCTGTGACTCCGCCCTCACAGGTATCGTGGGAGATTCTCAGCCGCCCACTTCTCTTTACAACGGAACTCAAGGTCCTAGTGGGAGTGTGAATGGAGGGTCATCTGGGTCAAGCTGAAATGGTTGAACAGAGAAGAGGGGAGAGGGTGCGAGAGAAAAGATGGGATGTCGAGCCATCTGGCATATCACAATGTACGGCTTATGCATATGCGCTAGCTCTCCCTGGAATGAACGTTTTGCGGCGGTGAGGTGGAAATATCATCCGTCTCCCCATATAAAGCAGCCGTCTTTAGCGTGCATGGTGCTTTGCCGCTTTCCTCGCCCATTTATCGCGGGACAAATGGGCGAGGAAAGGGACAAACGGGCGAGGAAAGGGACAAATGGGTGAGGAAAGGGACAAATGGGTGATGAAAGGGACAAATGGGTGATGAAAGGGATAAATGGGCGAGGAAAGCAGCAAGTGGGCTGAAGAATGAAAACTGGGTGGACAGCAGAAATTGCATGCAGTAGTTTTCACATTCTGAGCCAAACACCGCCCAAAATTTAACTGTGTTAAACTGCAAGACCCTGATAGGCCTATAAATGTAGTGCCTATGTAGGGGAGCTACAAAAGCAGTGCGGAAACAGAAGCGGTGGTGTATGGTACGGATTCGGAGTGGTACGACAGTAGTACTGAAGGAAACAAGGCAGTACAGTGGGCAAGAGGGCTTCAGTACAAAGGCTTTGAGAGCAAATCACACTACATTCCGGCCACCATCAAACTTGAAGTCTCATGGTCCACACCGAACCAAATCTAAAAAATATTCTGCACTGTCGAGAGCCCAGCTTCTATCACCGCGCACTGGCCAACGCGCTCAGCCATATCAGAGGCTCATGTTGTCGAATGTGACGAACCCCTGAACAGAACCTCTGAAAGGGATACTGGTTGAAGGCGTCTTCTGACAAATGGTTCGGTGCAGCCAAAAGGTGCACGACAATGATAACACAAGGTCTCTTGTAAACACTAGCAGGTAGGGTCTACAGTCTTGTATTGCTTACTACGGAACTATCTACACTGGCAAGTTCTTTCGTATATAGAGATCCTGCCAAGTCCCTGATCATCATGATCATTGCGATCATTACCCATGATCCCAATGATCACAATGATCCTTCTAGGCTTTCCTATTGGCTATGTCCGTTCGACGTTATCCTGATTGGCTATTCACCTCGCACGGCCCCACCGCTCCCGCTGTTAAGGTTGTGACATCAAACCTTCTCTTTCTCTTTTCCATTTCTTCTCCAAGTTCAGTGTACTCGTAGACTGGCCTAGCTAGTTGCAATATACTGCCTTGAGATCGTTACAACATCATACCAGTGAAACTCCAGCAATTCGTTGTTTCGACTTCACTACGCTTGACGGAGAGGACAAACGGATGGCTTATTAATTCACAAAGAACGTCTGCGACACATGGATGCCAAGTGTTCACCATTTTGTTTACAGGGCATAGTTCCCTATACTTGCCTTCCTTCGGTGTCACCTCACACCGTCGTATCTCGCAGTCCAAGGACCCCAGACCCTTCAGGTAATTGCTTCCAACCTACCCAGCAGGGTCTAATCAACTAGCCTGCCGGCGACATATCTTAACAGCTTCCAACCATTGCAAGTTCTTATTTCATCCCTATCAGGTTAGCGGGTCACGCACATGTAGGTAAGCTGCAGATCCGCATAGAAGCATTAAGGACACTTTAGGGGTGCAACCCCCAGATCTTTACCAGAGAAAAATTCACGCGGAATTGAAAGAGACAAATGATACCAAGTATCCGTGTTGGTCGACTCCCAGTAACATCACGGCACCTGCTCTCCAGTCTCTAGAGTTGATCATCAGATGTTCCCAAAGAAAGCCGCATCATATCCATCACAAGACCCGAGGACTCTTCAGGTGCTTCCAAAGAAAGCCTCGTCCTATCCAACATAGAAGCGAGAGACTCCAAAACTCCAGTTAATATTTTGAGCGCTTCACCAAGGCTCTCCTTCCTCTTAATCACGTTCTCTTGAATTGTATCCATCATTAGGAAGAGAGAGTCTAAAGCCTCAGCCCGTATTTTGACCGTGTTTTGTAGTGGGCGGAGTCTCGTCATACATGTATCTATCGTTAGAGGCCCACACTGGGCAGATGATTCAAAAGAACGCATCATCGTAAGGGACGCAAGAATGAGAGACTTTTCAGACTCAACCCACATATTGTGGGCTCTCAAGAGTCTCTTCATCTCATCGGAGCTCATGGTTATCTCGTCATCCCAAAAAATAACAAACTTGCGTGGATGATATGTTCCCGCTATTACCCCAATTAGTAGCCAATCTACATCTATTGAAAGGAAGAAGGTAGGTAGCTTACAATTCCTGGCTGCCCTGACGTTGCTTCCATTTCTCACGCAAACAATGGCAAAAGTCGGGATGCCATGCAAACAGATATAGGCCCCTCGTTTGTGTGATTTCTCCGCTAGTACAGGAATTCGAACGCCTATGTAGTTGATGAGCGTGCTCAGTTTGTACACGTAGGTAGATCCAAGAAACTGTGTGTCGATGGTAAGAAGAGTCCAGTCATCTCGCCTGGAACATTCACCCCAGTCTCTTAGTTTACAGCCCCAGTTGATAGCGTGCTCTTCGTCCGAAAAGAATGAAATAAAGGGTGTGCTGTCTTTGCAGGCCCATGTAAACTGATTCCGAATTGCTTGCGTAAATTCATCATCGGAACCCCATTTCTTGTACACGCTGGTGGTATCTTGAGCTTTCAATCCACTGGAGTCGTGAGTTGTTCGAGACGCTGGGTATTGGACCCGGTAGAGATAGCGTGGAAGCTGCCAAAGTTGACAGCGGTACTGGTCCATGATCTTTTGCTGTGCCGTACACAGTTTGAGGGACCGCCTGGTTGTTGAAGGTAGCTATAGTATAGCAAGCGCCCAACATGATGCCCGACGCGGGTTAAATGGAATATGGGACGGAATATCACGTGATTAGATGGGTATTAAACCAATGCAACAGCTTTGGTTGTAATGATTCCGACATGCTGTCACACGTCAACAACCAACCGGTTACTCGTCAGCAAATTGCGACTTCAACTGCAAGCTGTGTGGCCACGCACGCCGCCGCCGTCAAGGCCAAGCAGGCGGAAGTCGCTACCGGGCATGGCGGCGCCAATTCAGTGGGTGCAATATGGTATTCGAAACGGCAGAGGTGAGATAGGGCTAGGGTGTGGTTGGAGGAAGAATCGGAGCCATCTAGGAGCCCAAGCCGACAAGGCTGCGGGAGCTGAATTGAGAGCAGCACAGATGAGTTGGCAGCGGCTGAGACAAGCAGATGTAAACGAGAGCATAGAACTTTATTTATCTACCTATTCGGTCTTTTTCTGAACTTTTCTCGCTTTCACCCCAGCCGTCTCACCTCTGCCGACTTGAATACCATATTGCATCCACTGCATCTGCTCGGCAACCTGAGGTGCCATGGGAAGAAACTAAGTCATACGGCACACTCCCAGATATTTAGGATGGCTAGCCTTTATAATGTCAACCATATGCGTTTAGGCTCGTAGTTTAACACCGTGGACTGTCTGTCACAACCTTGGACACGGGTGGACGCAGACTTAATAGACGGGCCAATAGGAGTAGAGTACTACGGTGGAAGAGGTCCCTGTAGGTAGCCAATCAGAAGAGGACCGATGGACCGGTGCATAAAGGACGGTCCAACGGTCCATGAGAGTCATAGGTCTATATATACGGAGGAACTAGATAGCTTGTAGATAGTTCCGCAGTATGCAATAATCACAGTTTGTATTCACGGCATCTTGTGTACATTGAGACATCTTGTTGTGCACTGTTTAGCTGCACCGATCCATTATCTAGAAGTTCGCCTTCAACCGGTATCCCTTTCAGAGGTTCTGGACAGGGGATCGTCACACTGTCTCTACATGGTTCTTGAAATGGTTCAAGTGCTTGAACTCCAGTGCCTTCCCCCTGCACTTAGGCGACTGAAAACGCGTTTTCTGGGCTCTGTGGAAATCGTTGCTACTTTTCCGTTGGCTGCAAGAATATTACACCTATCCTCGGTCGGTGACTGGGAGTAGTGGCTATGCGGGAGGGCAGGGAGGCACAAATTGCAGTAGTATAATAGACAGTTGTTCAAAAGTTACATTGAAATGGCTGCATTTCCCACAGTAAATATCCTCTTTTCTGAGCTTCTTGACAATTCCGTGGCTGTAGATATGTTGAAATACAGCCCTTATTTGTGGATTTTACAGTATGTTTTCGTTTGTGTCTCCGAGTCCTCACGGCGGGCACCGTCGATGGCACGGAGTCTCGGAAACTACGGGTATTATGACGAACCCGGAACTTCGGGGAACACGGACATCATCGATGGCCCGGAACCACGGAAACTGCGGCAGTGAAGGAATTGGAGGAAGCAAATACGAGGACTGGATGCCTATAACAGGCTCC
>MU866467.1:0-26169 GCA_033296915.1 Triangularia setosa | reverse complement strand
TCAATCATTTGGGTAGCCATTCCTACCAACAACTCTTCGCCTTGCAACGAGGTGCATCTGCAAGATCTCAGCCTGGATTGCGTATGCGCAACAGTTTTCGACCCTGTCTCTCACGATACTCGCTGTATCGTGTATGCAACGGCCTGCACATGCCCATGCACACGATGAGAAGCATCAAGGCTGGTAGGGCTGCACCGACCGCGTAGATTACCACCCGGGTACCGGTGCTTGCGTCGGGGATAAGCCAAGGATTGCCGGAAGTCTGAAGTTGAAAATCAATTAGTAAGCACAGCACTGGCAAATGGTCTGGCAAAGGTACCGTGGCTGTCTCGGTTTGACTGCTCTCTTTAACCAAGACAATACCCGCGGCCGAGGGGGCCGGGGTAAGGATCAATGAAGCAGTCAGGGTTGACACGACAAGTGTTGTTGAGGGAACCGATGTTGATGAAGGAGCCAGAATCGATGAAAGAGAAGGAGCTGATGTCGGAACCGCCACCAACGAGGACTCAACTACCCTGAGACGTGGAGCAGCGGGTGAAAGGGGCGCACCGCGGACGATGGCATTCTCAACCTCCTTAGGAGTCCATGTCACGTGCTCGAAAGAGTCTCTATAGGTACCCCTAGGGTAAGCTTGGAGTCGACAACGCTCGTGGAGGAGGCGGGCTTGCACCGGCTCCTGGTGCTCCTGGCGAGGAAGATGCATATTTTGCTTGTCTCTTCTTTTGGATTTGAAAGCAATATCAACTGGCAAAGAGAACAAGAAAGATGTCAAGAAATGACGGTGAGGGGAGGTGTCGGAGCTGTGATGGCGGACAGGACGGACCGAGTTTTGAAGTAACTATGCCTCGCCAGCAAAAGTGGAAATGGACGGGGGTTTGGCAATGGGCATGGCTTTTCGGGCGTTCAGTCCAGGCGACGTCAGTAGGAAAAGTTCAAACTTTGTGAGAGCGGGGGTGAGGGAGCGGGCACAAAAGATATAGCTGGCCTCGTGAGATGGAGACTGAAACCTTAAAAGAGAGTATTGACAGAACTGGAAATATGAGAGGGCAGTGTGTGCCCATGATATGGCTGACAAGCCGTGTTACGGGCATTCCTGAGCCCTTGGTCTGCCAAAGGTGTGGCTGTTGAACTTTGCCGGTCAGCGTCTGTGAGCTCCCGGCATCCGGACCCGTCCATGGTATATTAGAATTGATGGCGTTGTGGCTTGAAGGCTAGATTTACCAACTCAGGTAGAGAGTCAAGCGACTGCAAAAGCAGAAAGAAAAGCAGGCCCCGTGGTAAGAGAAGACTCTCGTGACAACGTCGCTTCAATCTTCAAGCTGAGGAGTTATGTCTATGGTTACACAGTGTAAAGTAAGAATGAGATTTATAAAAAGCAATGTATGGACTCTTAACAAACCCTATTATTCTAGGGCACAACCTTGCTTTTAAGATAGTGAAAGAAATAAGAACGTATAAGAGGGTCTTATTAGAATGGTTTTATGTTGAGTTTGTTTCATCCAATCATGCATGGCCAGGCACACATACGTCATCTGAGCCCAACAGAATGGGTCCACCTACCCCCAAAGACAGCCCACACTCATTAAAAGTCAACTTATGCTATCAAATTCAAGTTATTCTGGGGAAAAAACATCAACACAAACACATGATTTTCAAAGTGTCGAAAATTGCATCAGCAAGCCATGATTAGCCACTCACTCATCAATCTCATTTTCATCCGGATCGCCATTTTTCTTCTTGAATACGCGCTATTCATCGAGCTGTCACTTCTCATACTCATTTCACTTAGATTTGGACTCTACCCAATATCTGGCTCTACCACCGCAATAACCATCAAGACCCTGATCCTCACCCTCTGCACCCTTGAAGTATCCTTACTCATTCTTTTATACCTCCCTCACAAAACCCGTCTTCTCAAGACCGAAGCCATCCACCCTTCCCCACCACTCACCCAGCCCCAACGCCAGGCCCTCTTCCAGCAATGCGCCGCCAACATCCCCGAGTGGAACCGCTACCTCAAGCTCTGGTTCCTCAACGCCCCCCTCGGCGAGATCAAACGCCAAAACATCCGTGACTTCATCCTCTGGGGCTTCTTCGATTCCAGCTCCTCTTCCGAGCCCCTCTCCTCTGAAATCGAAACCGAAATTGAGTCTTACATCTCCCACCTCGAAGCCCTATCCAACCGCCAATTCCCTCCCGGCCGGGGAAGCTCCACCATCGCCCTCCGACTAACCTTTGACCCAATCGAAACCCGCTACCGGAGTGTAGTTTGGTATCTCCTCATCTGTGCCATCGACGCCTACACTCACTTCACCCTCTGGCGACACAACTTCTCCCACCACCGCCCAAGTTCTTCCCCTTCCCCTCCCCCACCATCAGCAACCACCATATCTCCCAAGATATTTCACTCCTTCCCACCCCCCGTTTTATCCCACCTCTTCCCCCACCCTTTTCCCTCCTCCTCAACCCACCTATCCTACTACCTTCGCCCTCACACCTCTCCCACCCACAGGCCCCTCATCTTCCTCCACGGCATAGGAATAGGCCTCTATCCCTACCCCCCCTTTCTCCTATCCCTCCCTAGCGACATCGGCATTCTTATCCTCGAAAACCTCCCCTACTCCGCCCGCCTCACCTCCCCCCCCTTATCCAAGTCCCTCTTTCTCTCTGAGCTAACCTTCATCCTCTCCCACCTCCCACCCTGCTGGGGGGAGTTTACCCTCGCCACACATTCCTACGGTTCCGTTCTCGCGACCCATATTCTATCTGACGACGGGGGGTTGTCAAACCGGGCAGCGGGGCTGGTCTTGATCGATCCTGTGACGATCTTGTTGCACTTGCCAGACGTGGCCTACAACTTCACCCGGCGACCGCCCCAAAAAGCAAACGAGTGGCAGCTGTGGTATTTCGCCAGTATGGACCTCGGAGTGGGGGAGGGGTTGGGGAGGCATTTCTTCTGGAGGGAGAATATCCTCTGGAAGGAGGACTTGGTAAAAAAGAGGGGGAGAAGAGTGGCGGTGGTGTTGTCGGGGAGGGATCTGATTGTCGACACGGGGACTGTGGCCAAGTACCTGGCTTGTGAGGAGGGGGATTGGACAGAAAGTCAAGATGACAGGTGGGGGACAGTTGGGGAGATGAAAAAAATCAAGACGGGGGATGGGATTGAGATCTTGTGGTTTCCAGAGCTGGATCATGCGCAGGTGTTTGAACAGGAAACGGATTACAAGGTGGTGGGGGAGGTGGTGAGGAGATTTTGTCTTGTTGATGGCGAGGGTAACAAAAAGGTGGACTAATTTGTAGTGTATTTGTACGAGATGTACATATAGACGGCTATAGATACCAAAGATTTTGTACGGTTATGGCTTCCTAGACTTGAGCTCCGACCCGCCCCAAGTCCTGAGATTAACTTCGACCGGCGTCGACCCGCTGTGGATCACCACCAACATCAGATCCTCGAGCTCCGACTCGTTGACAGCCTGGTGCTCCAGCCAAGCTGGAATGTACGCAAAGTCTCCTTTCTCGAGCAGGTGCCGTTCGGGCTTGTTCTCGTCCTCGTCTTTTGGTTGCGAGAGTAAGACTCCCGCCCCTGAGGTTACGTAGATGATGGTTTCTTTTGTGGATCAGGGTCATGGATCATTCAAGGTGGACGCATTTTGCCAGAACGCAAGTACTCGAAAGGATGGGGAGAACGTACCTTGTTCTCCGGTGTGGTGGATCAGAGTCGACGATTGGGATTTGACAATGAGGACTGCAAGTGCAGTGGTTTGTATCTTATGAGTTCAACAGTGGACTGATGGGGATATGCAGGTGGCTTCAACACCCTCAGCACCGACGAATAGTCTCCATGCGTGGCCGAACCGTGGTAATCCACTGATCATGGGATGCCGGTAGGGCCGGGTGGGCATGGGGAACTGATGAGGGTAACGGTGGTGGTGGGGTTTCTGGCTTACCTGTCGCGCACATGCTCTCTGCCTTTCCAACTATGGCGTCTCTACTGATAACTCGCACGCCTCCTCTTCCTCCTCCCCCTTCTCCTCCCGATCCTTCTGATTCTGCCGTTACCGTTGCCGGTAGTCCTGCTGGTATTACTGTTTTTGGAGACACATCTGTCCGGTCATCGAGTTGGTCACCCGAGCTTGTCTGATCCGAGGGCGGGAGTATGTCGGCGGCTTTCGTCACTGATATGGATGCCGGCATAATCATGGGAAGGATCTCCTGGACTATGGGTATGAAGGACGCCATTGCGTGGAATAATTCACGCGCATCCGGGATGTACATCCGCGTGGTGACTGTGCAGGAGAGTGTTGCCGCTCTCGGCAGAGGTGGTCTAGATGTTTCGCTGTGCTATGACGAAGTAGGAAGGCGCGAATGACAGACAGGACTTGGCCTGCGTGTCTGGCACACGAGATGCTGCGTGTGGGCGGCTGTGTGAGTGAGGTAGGTGGTGCGAGGGCCGTGACTACGACGATGATGCGTTGGAGCTGACTAGAAACAGATAACCCCAAAGACGATGAAGTGTTGATTTATGATTGACTGGGCGATAAAGATGCTATTACCGACAGCCATTCCCTTGGAATTTTATCGGTGTCGTTGTGCTGGGGAGTGTGAGCTGGCACTTGACGGTTGGGTACCGGGGGTTCGCCCAGTCGTTGTCGTTGGCAGCCTGAGTGAACAATTCACTGGTTATCGTCTTGTGTTATCCCCTGCTTTGAAGTTCAACAAGAGGCCACACGATGCGTAATGGTTGGCCCAAGTCCTCTCTTGTCACCTTCCGTGTTGGCGAGCTGGCTGTCAACTGCCACCGTCACCCGATACCCGAGATCGGGCACGCTGCGGCGCAACGAGAATTGGGAGTGTTTGATCCAACCGACAAAAGAGGGGGGACAACAATATCTTGATAATATTGGTTAAATGATCGGATGAGAGATGGACGGGAGTCTGAAGTTGACGTGAGTGAAACATCAATACCTCGTGGAAGGTGAGGATTGCGGTGAGGTCAGTGGAGCTTCGCTAGCATTTGGGCTGCTTGATAAGGAAGGCGATTGTAAAGGTACTTGGCCCTACACACAATTTAGGCGTGTGAATAAGTACCGCCTTTAACGCCACCTGAGCAGCCCCACTGCCGGGACTGGGGATAGCGGGCGTTGTCGTGATCGGCTTCGGCACCTGACGAGCCCCTGCACGGCATTGGATATCAGTTATTGACCAGAACCTTCTGAGCAAAAAGGTTTCACACCTGCATTGTACGGACCGTCCTGGAGGCCAGTTCTTTCTGGAGCGCTCCACAAGCTGGGCCTGTCGCGAGATCGTGAGGAAGAATGGCGAGACCTGAAGTCACATCTTGCCATCAGGAAAGTCGATGATGGAAAGCCGCCTGGCTAGGCTGCTGTCTCCAACTTTGCCTGCTAGATCTGGTGGTGCGGGGTAGCTCGGTCAGCCAAAAATCACCTGCCATTTCCCCTGATAAAGAACAACAATTAAATGAGAATAAATTGTGATAGCGCTGGGGGCCAGCTCCCAAAGCACCTTGATGGCCCCTGTTCTTGTCACTGAGCTTTCCCAGACGGGGGAGCTTGATGTGGTGACAAGCATCGACAATAAAGGTGGGGGGAACCCCGCCTTTTCCCCAGCCTGGGCTCCCTGAGCTCCAAACTTCCATTGTCGAGGATCTTCAGCCACATTGCGACATAAGGTCACTCACACAAGGACGTTATTCACGCTCATGTTGAAATATTCTGAAGACACTTCCATATAAACATCCTGTTACGCCGCCGCCGCTAGCTTGATATCCTGATACCACGCAAGGGTTGGCTGAAAGTCGACAGTGGCTGATGCTTTTGGACTGCATTCTTCGCTATTGCGCTCCGTTGATATCTCGAATCTTCAAAATGGCAGCCGATCTGAGCAAGATTGGTTACGACAGCTGGGGAAAGGAAAAGGAGGCGGCAACAGGTGAGCTTCGAGAAGACCTGAGATCAAGCTGGGTGGAAATTGACCACATGAAACTCGTAGGACCCTCCAGGCTAGAACTACTGCCCCCTGAGTTGGTATACAACATCCTGTCTTACCTTTCGCCCATCGATCTTGCCGCTGTGTCTGCAACGTCGCGCACCCTTTACACCCGTGCCACGGCCGATCACCTCTGGCAGGCTCTGATCCAAGAAAATGTTCCCGGCGTCCAAGTCAAGACTCCGTCCCCATGCCAAAGCTTCAAGGCTCTCTACCAAACTCATGACCCCCGCTGGTTCCTACCCAAATACAAGATCTGGTTCTCTGACGGCGATCTCACCGGCAGGCTCATCATCGCCCGCTATGATCCCCGCCGAGGCTGCATCGAAGGCTACCAACTCGTCGCCGCAAGCCGAAGCCGCACCTCTCAACCTTGGGCCGCCGACCCCAACATCATGATCCACAGCTTTGACCCAGTAGTCCAACTCCACCTCGACAAGCCCGTCATCCAACTAGACGCCTTTGACCCTGCCGAGGCTCACCACTTCGGCCCCGGAAGCCAATCCTACGGTGGCATCACCACCATCAAACTCAGTCGTGACCGTTCTCGCGGTTTCTCCCCGGATGAAGATGCCGGCCCCTCTCGCTCCCCCTCCCCGCCAAAAAACAGCGCTCCGAAAGCGCCCCGCCTCTCCTGTGAAATCCCAATGCAAAACGGCTCCGGCTCGATGTACTCGACCTTTATCCTCTCTCGCCTCCTCACCGAGCCTGAAATCCAATCCCGTACCTCCGAGCCCTTTCCTTACGGTTCCGTCTGGCCACCCCCAACCGTCCCTTCCGATCAACGTGTCCTGGGAACCTGCCTCCACCGGTTCCAGCAGCAGCTCCTCAAGCCCGAGTCCCGCCCCTCTTGCCGGGCTAACCTCTCCGATAAGACCTTCCGAATCAGAAAGTGGCTTACCATGCGCGTGCCAGGAAACAACAGCGACAACGCCTCCATCAGAAACTTCTTCACCAGCCCGACAACCATCCCGAGCCTCATCCCCGTCACCGCTGACGACCTAGACATTGTCGACGAGAACCTACCGCTCCGTCTCCACATTGGCGAGGAGATTGCTACTTATGCTACCTTAGACCCAAAGTTGTACACCCCCACCAAAGAGAAACCATTCAGGGGCATCTGGGTGGGAGATTACTCCGGCCACGGGTGCGAATTCCTCCTCCTTGTCCAACCGGACGACAAAGTCCCTTTTGATCCCGACGCTATCCAGCCCCGGGGGGGGGAGTCAACCGAGGATTTTGAGAAGAGAAAGTACGAAGAAACAGTCTACCGGGGGAGGTTGGACGCGATAAAACTTACCGGCGACCCGAATGTTCCGAGGGGGGAGGCGACGTTCCGGGTGGATGACCTGGGGGATGGAGGGCTGGTAAAGGTCTGCGAGGATGAGCCGTTTGCAGGGGTGAGGATGGTGAGGAGTGAGGGGCATGTGGCCTCTACTGGGTTCGTGCTTGGTAAGTTTTTTCTTCTCCCCTTCTTGTTTTCACATTTAAATGAGACGAGGCAGTGGAAGAATGCTGACACGAACCCAACATTTATTTGGGACGGTGTAACAGACAGCTTTATTGAGTCGCAGTTGTTGCTCGTCAGTCATGACAGGCTGGCGCAGTATTGGATCGAGTGGGGGCACGTTAGCTTTTTTGAGAGGGTGGATGTTGACCGATTTTTGGCGCCCGCGTAGTTTTTACTGGGGGCACGGTTTGTGTCTTGTTGTAATAGCCATGCACGTCGGTTAGCATGGCTGGAGCGGAGGATCCAAAGGGCAGGCAGATTGGCATAATTATACCCACAGCGCATGGCAGAATGGAGAATATTGAAGGCCGAAAACATGAAATGAAGCTCAAGGATTAGTACACGATGGCGTTGCCTTAACGAGACAGACCCTATTCAAAACTCCACAACGCCCTTGTGTGTTCAACTTAACACCCTCAACGCCACAGCCCCCAACATTCAATATCCCAGAACCAAGTCCCATTACTTCCCACTGCCGGACGAAGCAGAAGCAGCCCTCATCCCCTCCCTCACCTCCTCCGCCTCCTTCCTAAACCCACACCCGTACGTCTCCCCCGTATTCCACACCAATCCCCCACCCTTGCCCTTATTACACTCGGGACAAATCCTCACCCTATGCCACGCCGTCGCCAGGTTCCCCCTAACGTTATATATCCCCTTGTGGCTCTCCGGCTGAGTATTATAACTCTCGTCCGTAGCCTTCACAATGAGCGTGGTGCACTGCTTCTTAGGCAGCTGCCCCATCAAGCCGCCCACCGATTGGCCAAATCCATCTTCACAATCCTGGCCTACCTTTTGTATCGCTGTTGGGATTTGAGGGGTGGGAGATGAGGTGGTAGTGGTGGTGGAAGTCGGGAGGGACAAAACAGGCAAGGTACCATTATACCTCCACCTCGTCCACCCCCAACTTTTATTCCCATAACACGGGGTAGCCGGGTTAGAGCAGTCATCCACCAGCTCGGCCTGATCCCACGTCGCCCCGCCATCTAGCGAAACATCGACGCGGGTGATCTTCCTTCCTCCACCCGAGTAGGCGTACCCCTGGAGGACAATTGGTTCGTTATCCGGTGTTGTTTCCGGACACGGAGCCGCAGTCTCCGGCTTGGGTGTAAACCCTACCTTCTGCGGTGTAGCCGCTATATCAATAGTCCTTTTACTACCCCCACTCTTGACACCATTCCCCCCTCCCATCCATGGCACCTTTCGCACACAATCCCCCACCCAAACCCCCGTTATCGCGCTCGTGATAGGCATCTCTTGAATGCTCGGCGCCTTGTCCCAGTCTGGATTGGGCCCTTCATTCGGTCCAAAACTCTTGTAATCTCTTCTCTGCCATTGCGAGGTAGCTTCCTCGTCTGAAATGACGATCTTGTTGAGCCATTTCACGCTGCGGGCGGCGACGTTTCCCGGGACGACTGCGCGGAGAGGAAAGCCATGATCTCGTGGAAGGGGCTCGCCGTTCATGTTGAAAGCCAACAAGACATCACCGGTAGGGGAGAGGACTTTGGGTAGTGGAACCGAGGCGGAGTACGCTTCCGCGCCGGTGAATTGCGCGTGGAGGGAGTTTGCCTCTGGCTGGGCCGGCGTGGTGTCCAACCCTGCGTCAGCGAGGACATCAGACAGGCGGACACCCTCCCACTCGGCATTGCTGATTGCACCTACTCCCCACTGAAGCCCATTTGTTTTCCCAGCATGGCGAGTCATGTCGTTTCGTCTGTTCCCACTGCACTGTAGCGCAGCTGTGACTTTGTGTGTGGGGAACTTGGACCTGAGTTCGCCGATGGTATACCGCTTGGCCTCTCCATCTGGGAGCTCTACCGTGAGAGCAAACTCGTCTGCCTTGGCCTCTTCCACAACTGGCACCCACATGTGATGTCGGATATAAAAGAGCTCGTTTGGGGTGTAAAACGTCCGGTCGAGTTCTTCATTGGGTGGTTCAGCATTTCGAGGTTTGACGGTATGCGTAATAAGTCTAGGGTCGCGAACTGGGTCGTCCACAAAGGGGTCTTCTATGCTCTCCGCAGCTGGTCGTCCGTCGGGGCCCAAGTCAGCGGCATCAATAAAGCCAATCATATATTGCTCCAAGATTTCTCGAATATGAGGGGCCTTGTGTATGCTAAAGATGTTCCAGTAGGGCTCGATACTCCAGCCAGCTGCGCGGAGGATAACATCGCCCCCCGGGTGTGCCTCAACCCAGTCCGTAATGTTGTAGACCTTGTCTTCGAATGTAACCCATGGCTCAGGTGAGTTGGCGTCATGTTTTCGCACATCGGAGAGCCGAAAGCGTGGGATGGAAGGATCACGGTCGTCGGCCGAGGGTGATACGGATGCCTCTGGCGGATTGTCGGTATCGTGAGTTTGCGAGAATGCTAGAAGAGAGGCAACGAGGCCACCGCCAACTAACCAGCCAATGGGGGCAACTCGAGCGGTTATAGCAGTCGAGCTGGTTGGTGTTTGTGGTGCTGATCGAGAGGTCGTGTTTGGGGGCGTTCGACGGGATGCACTTGTGTGTAGGGGACGAGCTCGAAGTCTACAGGGATGACATATTGTTGAGCTGGCCGGAGCGCGTCGGGCGCCATGCTTCATGAGCTTGTCGGCAGCTATTCGGGCAAGTTGTGTAGCCATGACGGGATTCTGTGTACAGGTTTCGGTGAGCTCCTGTCGCTCCAAAGACTGAGATCGATAGGGGCTGAACGAACAATACGACAAACCAGTCTAGACATAACTCTCACATTTCCTCGAGAAGAAGCCGGCTGAACACGGTCAGATGATCGTCTCGTTGTACAGGAAGCAAATATAAGACACAGGCGTCGGAAGCGGAAGCGTTGGGCGGTCGGACAGAAACTTTGAGGTGGCGGCGGCCAGTCCTTGGTGCCATCCAATCTCTGCCCACCACGCAGTGCCAGCGCTGTTGTTCACCGCCGGACGAACACGACAGGAAGCCATGGCTGGATCAAACACTAGATGGGTGTCAGAGTCAGTCGGCCGATGCTTGCCGTCGATAGAAAGAAGCTGTTACGTCAGGGTCCAGTCAAGCTGCAGGTCGGGTGCATTCCCATTAGCGGAGGCCCCCTGCGATTGGCCAGCTGACAGCTTCTGGAGACCGCCCAGCAACTTGGGGGCTGGAGCACGGTGCTGTGCCGCTGTGGAGCTGAAGCTACTTTCCCCGGATTTTCAGCGGCTTTCCTGGCGTCTGGGCCCTGGGAGCGGCCCGTCTTGGCAGTGCAACCACTCCACCACCATCTCCATTATCAACTTCAACAGCGAATGAGAAAAGAAATCATGTTTCGTTAAACAAATGCCAAATAATTTACTATCAGATCTTGACAACGAAGGGAAGAAAAAAGCCCCTCTCAGTCATCATCATGCCCAGTATGAACCATTTTCAGGCCACTAATCTTCCCCCAAGGCATCCCCCTCGCCCATAAAACCAAAGTCATCACCATACTCCTCATCCTCGCCGGCCTTCCCCATCAAATCCAAGTACCACGCCCATGGTTGCTCAGTCTCCTTGTCCCTCTTCCTCAGAGCCGACGTGATGGCGTGGTGGTGCTGTCTAGGCGGCGACCGTCCCCTCTCCAGCGGCTTCCCAAAGCTGACAATCCTCGCTCTCTTCGCAGCAAAGGTATACTCATCAGGCTCCTCTTCTTCCTTTTTCCTTTCGCCTTCGGCCATGCTTTCAATGGTGTCGAATGATTTCTCCAATGCCGCTTGTGTGCGGGTCAGAGAAAAAACTCCGAGTTAGTCATCTATGGAACCAGAGCGTAGATTGGGTATGAGCCACGCTACGGAGCAGGGGCCGCTTACAGACGTCTATAATTACGCTGAGTCCTCGTGTAAACGAGCAAGTCATTCTGGAGATCCTGGAGCCTTTCTAGGTCATGTCCGTTTTCACACGCTGTTGGCTGTAGACAGTTGAAGGGGGAAAATGTGGGCAGGGGCCTACTGAGTCAAAAGCTTCTTTTTTGCCCGTTGATGCATGGCTTCCACATAACACTTCTTCATGTTAATGTTCGGTTGTAGCGCTTTCAAGCGTTCTTGCAATCTATACTACCTCTCGACTTCCGGCTCCTCCAACATTTTGTTCACATCATCATCCCACTTAGCCACGGCTCTGAACTCTTTGTCCAGCGCGCTGTCCTCGGCAGCAATCTGCCGTTCTTCATCCTTGTCGGGTCGATAAGTAGGGTCATCCGTTCTCGGTCTCTTCTTCTGCCTCTCCTTCTCTTTGGAACTAGGGTCATCTGTTCTCGGTCTTTTCTTTTGCTCTTTTCCCTTCTCTTTGGTGGGCTCTTTGAGGTTCCCAAAGTGCATACTGCCAGGTGACATGCGCGGAGGAGAAAAGGGAAGGGTCTCCACGCCCTCACCCATCAATACATCCTCTGATTCTGACGTGTCACCGCTTGGTGCATAGTCAGGATCCGACAGTCTCCTCCTTCTCTCTGTCTGTCGCGTAGATTGTTGGGGATGTTGCGGATGTTGCGGATGTTGCAGATGTTCAGGCTGAGGAGGCTGCGTGGGCCTCGCAAGTAGCTTAGCAATACCAACATCTCCACCACAATCCTCATCATCATCATCATCGTCGTCGCCGTCTTCCTCCTCCCCACTTGAAGAATTCTCCTGCCCATCAGGTCTGTCAGGTCCAAAACTGGTATCCATCCCGTCCCGCGTAAGCCTTCGCCGTATCCTCGTCCTCCTCAAACCCCCCTCAGTCCCCCTACCCCCGAACCTGTTCATCACCCTCTCATACTCCCTCAATTTGATCCCAATTGCGAGTTGGAAAGGTTCAACAAGACTCTCCCTTATGTCAAGTGCCCCCATTATCTGTCGCTGACCAGCGGTTTGCTTCGGTTCGCGTAGCGTCCTACGACTGCAAGGTCCCTCCAGACTATAATCCATCCCGTCCTCGTCCGCAAAATCAGATATGTTTTCCTCCACGGAGTTCTCCTCCTCCTCATCATCATCATCCTCAAAATTATTAGGATTAGGATCATCCAACCCTCCAAACCTCGGCCGCCCATCCCTCTCATCCCCTGCCCCATCCATCCCAAACTCTTCATACCCTAGGTCCTGCTCCTCCCCAGAGGGACTCTGAAAACGAACCCCTTTCCCAGGCACCCCTGTCCTCTGCAGCTTCCTCGCCGGCCTCATCCCCGGCACCTTACGAGGAGGAGGAGGATGAGGATGTTCCTCACCCCTCTCCGGCGCCACCAGCATGTCCGAATGCACACTCTCACCCGGATCCCTCATCCTGCTCACATACGCCGGCGGCGGCGGCGGCACCGTCCACCCCCCGTACCCTGCCCCAAACACAGGATCAGACGCGTATCCACCACCCGCCGCAAGGCCAGCATCAGCAGGAGGAGCAGCATAACCACCACCACCACTAACCGTCGCACTCGGCACCACGTCCGCCGGCCCAGTCCTACACCACCACTTCAACCACGCCGTATGCCTCTCATCCGCAAAATGCCCATCCCACTCCTCCCCATCCCAGCTCTTGTTCAGCCAAGTCCAGCAGCATATACACACCGTGCCAGCGTGGCGCTTTCTAAAGTGATCCATTGCCACCTCCGGTATCCTCAACAACGGTAGATAGCACCCCCAAAACGGGCACATCCTCGTCTTCAGCGCCACCTTTTGTATCTCTGGGTCCCTCAGCTCCTCCGCCAGGTCTGGCGGCGGCAGGGTAAATGGACTTATCCGCACCGTGGAAATAATCTGCTGCCCGATGTTGACGATCCTATCCTCTGTTGAGTGACCCCTTGGTTTGCTGGCAGAAATCACAGGGTAGATCACAGGAGGAACAGGGACAGGGTCGGTGGGATCAAACGGAGGTGCCGCTCCGGTGGACAAGTTGGAGGTGTAGAATTGTTTGGCTTTTGTCAAGGTGTCAAGGTTCTGGACGGCTTGCGGGGTGTTGTACACCGCCGAGGGCGGCGTGTTTGGTTGCAAGTGGCTCAACGTGGAGTCGTCGCCCTTGCCTGCTTTGGCTTTCTCGGCTGCCTGCTGTGCCGCGTTGGCGACGTGCACCACGTTGAAGTAGTTCACCTTGGTTGTGACAGCTGGGGCGATGGTGCCAGGTTTTACAGCAGCGGGGTTGCCGCTGTCGTCGGGAAATACTCTGAGGAAGTGCCCAGGGTAGTTTTGATTTATCGCCCAGTACCGCGGGTTTGCCGGTCGGGCTGCTCTCGGTCTCGGCGGTTGCACCATGAGCGCCCTCTTCCCCGTTGTTTCGTCTTTTGGTCTGCTGGCGGCTCGGGCTTGAAAGGCGGCGGCGATACGGGGGGATACAGCACCGCCAGGGCTCGAGGGTCCCTTGGGTCGCGCTTGCTGCCTCTTGGATTGGGGCTGTAGCAACCGGCCACTTCTTGTTGGCGTCATGACGGGCATTGCTCGCTTTGTGACAGGTTCGTCTGGGGGAATCAACGGCCGTGTGAGCGGCGGAGGCGGGATCCTCGGGGGCTGCTCTGGTTCATCAGGTGGTTTGACGATATCATACTCGTCTGGAAGGACATCGCCTTGTTTCACCGGCGGGACCTTTCTTTGTGGCCCCCATGGCTGCATCGTCTTGAGACCTTCAATCGGAGTTGCTCGGTTCAACTGCCAGTCAACGTGGTGCGTAATCAGGGGCACTTCTGATTTGCGCCAGAGCACATCCTTGGGGGTGTCGTCGTAGATATTGCGATACCCGAATGGTTGTTCCTTATTGTGGTCACCGAATTGTGGCAAACTTTCTGGCATCATCATTTCAACACGCAGATGACGAGCGACAATCAGCCTCCGGGCCACCTCCCATTCAGTTTCGGTCATGGATGGATCAATGAAGAGGGTGGGAAAGTCTCGAGCGACGCCTTGCGTGATACTGAAGCTGCTCTTTACCTTGTCAAAGACATCTGGATGCCCCTCGCCTGACATGAATGCTTGGGCCACATAGCATTTAAGGTCCGCGAGTGACAGCTTCCAGATAGGCTTCTCGATGGAAACCGAATCGCGTTCCGGGAGAGACACATCTTGCAACCGATATGTCTTCCAGATCGGGCGTACCGCAATAAACTGAGGGAATAAGTTGAGGGGGTCGACGGGCGCTAGTGAGGGCGCTTCGGCGGCCAGGTTCTGGACTCTTACTTTCATCTTTGCGAATTCTTCAATAAGCGGTTCAAACCTCTTTTGCGTCGCCTGGCTCGGCTCAGACAAAGCTATGTCAATGTCGCCTGAAAGATCTATGTATAGCGCTTGCAGAGATCCTGTGCCGTCTTCAACAGGCTGCGATCCAAAATGCGGCCCAAAGAACCGTTCACCGGGGAAAAAGACCTCGAGAGCGATCAGCGACCCAGTTAGCTCCCCATCACACTTCCATATATCAGTGTCCACAAGCGGTCTAAGTAGTCTCTCAGCAACCTTTGCAGGAAGGTGGAGTTCTTTGTGCAAAAGTTGCCAGTTGTATTCATCGCTTTCATACCACCTGTAGTAACCAGGGAAGAAAATGTGCCAACAATCAGTAATCTGGACCTTTTTCTCCTCGGGGGCGAACGCCTGAAGTGATATCGTGCTGTTGGGACCTTCTTCTAGTTTGCCACAGATTTTCTCCCAGTGCGAATCGTTAAAGGCCAGACCTCCATATACTACCGGAGTCTTGATAAACTCACCACCGTCATCTCTCTCGCCGGTGAAGACGTTTATGAGCGCATTCGGGATGGCGGGTCGGCCTGGACGGTCAGGAATACGGCCCGGCACCAATACGCGGCATATCTGTTGCATCCAGGGTCCGTACTGATTAGTGAAGAAGCTCGAAGCCTTCAGATTTTTGGGTAACCGAAGGTAAGCAACATCTGGCCTACTTCTTTCTTTCAACTCGGGCCAGTCCAAGACAATCTTTCCAACGCCGTGTTCAAGTGTTGGTTCCCACGTCCAGGGGATTGGGTCATTTGGCCCAGCCACGAAAGGCACCAGCTTTTCAAAGTAAGCACTGTCCCCGGTTCGATACTGCTTATCGACCTCGTGACAAAGCCAGTTGAATGCAACGCGGTCGCTCTTGAAATCACCGATTCCCTTGCAGGATACGGTGCAGCCATGGTGCTTGAGGTTGGTGAGAAAGGCATCCCTCTCCTCCTGGTTCTGGTAATCCTTGTTCCTGTCGAATATGTAGAGGTTGTACGTTACTCCAGCTCTGCTGTCGAGGCCAAGGAGGCGGTCGACAGCGTCCACAAAACTATTGAAGATGCCACGACGAAACCAGACAATGCCCTGATACCCATAAAGAGGAATCATCTGGGTCTTGCCAGGCTGGAGACCCTTGTTGCCTTTGAACCGTTTTTCCAATGGGCCGACAGTGGTCTTGAAAGTTGGCGCCTTCTTCATGTCCAGTGTCCATCGATCGGAAGCATTCTCGACACCAGATTCCGGCAGGAATTTCCTTAGGCCTTCCCAGATTCCACCCAGAAGGCCGCCACCGCGAAGGTGCAAGTCGACATCGTCCTCGCCCATTTCCATGTCAGGGCTTTCCTCCAAGCCCCCGCCACGGAGGGTCAGAGATCCAGTTTCTACCCTCTCCAGATAGGCGGTTTCGTTCAAGTCCCCGCTGCGAACGGTCATTTCCCCATCAGAACTTCCATCCAGGCTCCCATAATGGAGCACCAGGTCTTGCCGTTCTCCCATCGCCACATCAGAGCCTCCCTCTGACCCCAGATTCAGAGCATCAAACCATCTCTCCTCAGGCTCGCCCCACTGGTCTTCTTCCTGCTGATCAAGATAAAATCCACCTCCTCGCAAATGCCAGCCCAAGTTAGTCGCGAAGTGATAATCCCGGGGACGGTCGGATCTTTTATGAGTGAATTCGGTCAATACCGGTTTATATCCAATGATATTATTCAACCTAGTTATAGGTCTATACTGAACTTTCCCATCGCGGAAAGGGCCTCGTCTCCTCGTCATGAGAGACCTATTGCGGTGATCTGCTCTCCACCGATTGTCGGGCTTTTTAATTGCTATAGTAGGGATCAGTAACTCAGCCAAAACTGAGTGGAGCCAAAAGAGAGAAATTAAAAGAAAAATAAACGACATACTCTTATGACGGTCTCTGGCGAGCATCTCATATTCATACAAATGGTGATATCTGTCAGCGTTATACCGAGACCTGAGCTCATCCCGATCCGGTCCAGGAAATTGTGGTTGATTTTCGATTGGCTGTGGCTCCGAGAATGGGACGGGAGCCCCAGTGTAGAGGCTGGTGAGCTTTATCACCAGGGTCGACAACTTGCCCTTCCCATCGCTGAATACCTTGTCCAGGCCGTCCTTCAGCCTGAATAGGCTCAGCACGTCCGACTCGATGATCAGTGCCTGCGCGTGATTACTTTCATGGTCAACCAGCATCAGCGGCCAGACCTGTATTTTTGGGACTCTTTTTGCGATGTTGGGGGGCATCTTGTCCTTGAGCCAAGCTCCTGGTAGGCCCAGTAGCCTGGAGATGGACCCAGGGCTGCGACGACCTTGACTTTGAGGCGGCGTGCTGGACGACGTGCTGGGCGGCTCAGGCTGTTCGGGCGCGGCTGGGCTCTTCCACACGTAACTGACGTTATTCCACATCCTTTCAAACAGATCGGCGACTTGAAGGGTGGTGTGTTAGGTCGGGTGGGAGAAGGTGAGGTGCATCGGGCGGGCTTGAGCTCCATGGTGTAGGAAATATCGAGACCTGCAGACAAAGCGTGGTCAGTAAACAAGTGAAAGTTGTGGGTGTTGTGAGAGCTCCCTCTTTTCCCTTTGTCGCCCGCATTGAAATACAGACTGCCCAAGAGGGCGATCAAGTTGAGGGGCCAAAACAAAGAAAACATGGCTGCTTGCGAACATAGAGATTCTGCACATTGCTTCCGGAACGGGTAATGCCCATGACAAAGGTTTGTGGTGATTCAACTGTTCGCTCTTGCTGAAGAATGATGGAACACTCATGAGTGAAAGACTGGAAGTGCCCTACTGCGATGCTGATTGGAACACGGTCGTCAATGATGCCTAAGAGGGACGGTTGTGCTTCTTCCTTCCATTAGTGCTGGTAAGGAAATAACCTGCTTTGAGCGCATTGCAGAACAATCTTTCGATTCAATAATGGCATTCACATCCTTCTCGGATTTTGCCCACACTGCTTCGATCTCCACCCATCCTTCGAGAAGCAATTAGCTGAGAGTCTCGAGTCGGTGGTATCAGTTCCTCCCCTACCTACCAAGCCAGCTTTTCCAAACTATTGATACTAAAATCAACGCTGGGTCTGCTCCCGCCGGGCGAGAAACTCTCTACCATCTCCAACTTCCTGAACACCATGAGTAACTAGAGGATGGAAGTCCTTAGTCTCGAAGAACCCCTTTGTCCGCTCGAGGGTCGTCGTGGAGAACCGGAATTCTATCCAAAATTCATCATCCTCGTCACCACCAACTCACCTTTTATTGTCGCCTTGTAAGAACCAGAGACAACAAGAAACTGTGTTGAGCGCCTTTACTGTTCTACGTTGCATTTCTCAATCTTGTTTTCAAGTGTGTCGCCGGAACGGCGTATATCTTACTTTTTCAATGGCGTATATGGACTCAGGCCGCGACGGCAGTCAACAAGGGGAGAAGCACCACCGGTCTTATCGTTGACAAGAAGTCTTCGGTTCTTGTTCGGAGAAGCATCAACAAGGGCGCGTTCGATGTCATGGACAACGGGCTCACTAGATAAGAGACATACTCCGAGACCATCAAAATCCGAACATTTTATGGGTGAAGTTGGGAGTGGACTATTGATCGTCCTTTTTCTCGCCCAATGTGGGGGAACTATCAGGCTCTACCACCGTCGACTAATGAACGACGCAGTGGCAGCACTGGACCAAAGAATGTGTCACACCTTGCCCATCCCGTTATCGAACAAAACTGTTCCTGGTGGATATTGGATGGCTCTCAAAGATCGCACTATTTTCCGAGATAGCTGTTGTGAGGAACTGGTCATCCACGATCACTGGCTGAGAGTGTTTAAAAAACCTCACGATCTCGGCCGTTATTTACCTTGCTTTTAAACTCGACACGACACCGGCTTTTGGTTGTCCCGACATTCGGCGGGTCTTCTCCACGAAAGATTCCATTGGAATAGTAGCCCTACGCGCACGCCTTTACGGGACTGGATTAGTCGCAGCACTCGTGTCAATTTTCTTTCTACCTGTACTCCAACGAAAAATATTGGAAGGCTTTCACGGCAAGAATCGGAACGTTCCTTCACTCTGGGGGGAATCCTACCTGGGTTCGGCTAACATTGCGCTTGTTTGCAATCATTGGCATACTAATCTTTAGCTTTGTGGTGTGGACTATTATTCTTGGATCATCACCTTATTCATCTTGGGGCTTATTGGTTGGTACGCGCAAGTCATATATGACATGGGCTTTTCCAATACAAAGGATCCACCCTTATACCCTGTTGATACAACATGCCCAGCTCTCATGTGGGTGGACCTGGAAGCAGAAAAAAACATTATAGTTGTCATAGATATTGTCACACGTCAACCACCCCGGCCTGGAGCACAAACAACAACACAGTGAACTGAGAGTTCTGAGCCAGTTGTTGGAAGGTGAAACAACCAACAGGCTACAGGCGGCAACAGCAGAGGCATTATTGGCTCATTTATAATCAGAGGGAAGTGCTGGACTTGGCAGTTGCCTACGGTCATCACAAGCACGGACCAGTTTGAGAAAGATAAATACATGAACAGAAGAGCAGAGCAGTGAGACGAAAAGATTCCCTAAAAGGGATCTTGAGGCCACTGAAGATTATTGAAATGAATTGAACCTATGACCTATGTTGTTCCAAGCCTTGAACTCCAGCCCTTGTCACAGGTATCGTGTAGTAAAATGGACACAGGAAAAATCATGTTAGCGCATTTTAGCGTTTAAGGACAAATGCTCAGTTTAATACTACTGTTTACAGGGTAATACTTCCATATACACAAATTTTTCACTCTCCCGTCATCCTCAGCTCAACGCTCTCTTCCCCTTAGAAGAAGCTCCCCTCCCAAGCAGCCGCCACATCCTCAGCAACCAACCTGTTAATCTCAATACCTGGGTGATAATCATTAAACCACAAGCACGAGACGCCATCTTCATTCCAGCACTTAGCATCCGGCGAGCCATACTCCGTCGGGTTGTCCAAAGCCTTGTTGAACGCAACCCCAGTGTCAACAATCTTGATCACGGACCCAACATTCGCCGCCTTGAAGGTCTCAGCCCGGGCAGCAATACCAGCGTTATACTTGGCAATAGCAGCGGCCTCAGTCTCTTGAGCCCATTCAGTCTCCTCGACCATGACAGGAGTGCGGTGGATGGCTATTTTCAACCCTTTCAGTCAGTACAAAAAGACAACACAAGTAAGAAAATGTGAGAAACTTACGCGGCACACTCAACGCCACAAAATTCCTCGCCCCCGCATCATACAGCACCTGCAGCTGCCCGAAATACGTGTCCATGATCTGAGCTAACAGCCCATCATACTCCTCCTTCCACCAGCTGTTACCAACATCATTAACCCCGATCCAGATGCCAAACAAAGAGTTCTCCGCCGTCCAGGGGGCATAACTCGGCTTGGAGGCGATGGAGTCAGTGAACTGCTGGACTTGGTCGATCAAGCTCAACACGTCAACTCTCCATGGCTGGACCAGGGTCGCGTTGGTGGTGGCGCCACCGTAGGCGAAGTTGTAGGTGAGGAGGGTGGAGATGTTATACTGGGAGGTGAGGAAGCCGACCCAGTTGAGGCCGCCGGAGGCGGTCCAGCCTGGGAGTTGGGGGTTGCCGAAGGGGTTGGAGGGGGAGGGCTTGGTGGAGAGGGGGTCGAAGCCGGTTTGAGAGTAGGAGTCACCGCTGGGGGGGGGGTTAGTTTTGGGCGAAGGAGAGGATGGGTATGAAAGGGGTAGAACCTACAAGTTGATGAAGTACTTGACGGCGGGGGTTGCGCTGGAGGTTGGGACGGCACTTGTGCTGGTGGACTGAATGGAGCTGGTGCCTGTTGTTGGAACGACAGTTGGGGCGGCGGTGGTGCTTGCGGTCTTGGGGCCTGGCACGCACTGGTCTTGATGATTGTTAGCCATATCCATTGCTGGTTCAAGGTCTTCTGAATCCAGACTGGGCACTCAGGGAGACATACGGTACCAGTCGTTGTAAGCCGTGCAAACAGCACCAGAGACACAATCTTTTGACCCCTGATATCCAATACCACCACACTGTCCCCAGAGATTCACATTGTTCTGGCGTCTAGTAACAGCAGCCAGCACAGGCGCCGCGCTCAAAAGAGCCACCAAACCGGCCTTGACAATTTGACTACCCATTGTTGCTGTGTTACTTGATGAAATTGAAAAGGGGCTCGAACTGAGATAAAATCAGCTACAGAACAAGAAGAAGATCCAGATCAAAACAGTGACGGGAGATCGCACCTTATATTAATACTCCCCTCCCGCCATTATCCCCAATATGGCCTGGTCCCGGTTCGCCGGGCTCATGGTGGTAAAAACACTCAATCGCACGTGTTCGGCTCCGGAAAGCGTGTAAGACGATTGGTGGATTCACGCTGAGCAAGGGGTAGAGTGGGGCTCCCGAATGCAGGAGGGCGGAGGGAGAAGATGCGGAATACCACCCCGAACAGCCGAATATCTTGGGAAAACGCGGTGATGTCGTCTTGAATAGGCGGAAGGTGGAGGAAGCAGCTCCATCAAGGTCGCAGGCTAAAGTTTGCTTCCCGAGGTTATCGACAGGGATCCAAACTTGGTTCGGGAGTAACAGTGCATGATCCAATTGTTGTAGCACCAGAATCTGGACATAATTCAACACGTGATTTCTCGCCGCTTTATTTGACATGAATTAGGCGGAGCTCAGGGCCGGCTCATCTTCGGCCTAGGGACTGCTTACCTCGCTCAGGGGCTGCTCAGGGTCTTCTCACCTCGCTCAGGGATTGATCAGGGTTTGCTCACCGTGCTCAGGGCTGCTCTGGATTGCTCATGGTCTGCTCACCCTGCTAATGGTTTCCTTACTCACTACTGATAGTAGTCTTACGAGCTTGTTCTATGACGCTAATCCAGGAGTCCTTTGACAGTGTACATTACGCTCGCGCTTGTGACGCTGCTCATCGTGGACAAATAAACTGCCTACGATGGCGCTGATACAACCACACACATGTCGTCTCAGACTCAATCAAGGTTCCGCTCAGACGACATCACCACTGCTGTTTCTGTCACCATGGCTATTCAATGGGTTGCCGGCGTCTGGGTTATTAATATTCTGACTAAAGGAGGGTATATGGTCTGGATGAAGACTCGAGGAACTCGCAGCGAGGAAATCATCAGCGACAAAACTTGTTGGTCTATGGAGTACCGCTTTCCTATCAAGTTGGGTCTGCGAACCGATTATGACTTGATTCGAATTTCGATATTTCTTATTCTTCTGGCGCTGTTGGCCTCGCCCGTTCTCGAAGACGCATTGAACTGGAAGTCTTCATTGGAAGCTGCTGGCTCCGCACCGGCCAGATCAGGGAATCCCGAAGCACAAATCTACAGCCGGAACTTCATAAGTTCTGCGGAGGGAAAGGTGGGACATGACGCTATTTGGAATGCGGCTTCTCTGGCCGACATTGAATTAGAAAATGGAACCTCCACACGCAGGGACTTGGAGGAGACCAACCACCCTACTCAACGCCGTTTACCTGGCCTGGCGTCATAGTATATATTGTCTACATCAAGCAACACGTTGCTTTCCCTCCATAGAATATGTCGTTGATATATTTGGAATGGAGGAGCAAAAAAACCAGATGTCACTCGGGGAAACAGTCATGTGGGCCAAGGGCGAAGTCAGGCCGCAGCAAAGCGTCACCTATCACGAGATTAATTTCACCGCTGGAGTCATCAACCCGGCTATAAGCACATATGTCAAACAAAACGTAATAGAGGCCGATGACAATGACCCTAGAGGAAGGGACATGATACAAGGACCGTGGGTCAAGGAGGCATTGTATCTGACTTCGGATACCATGTCCTGCTTGGCCATCTCAAACTCCACAGGCATATCTTCATGGCAGAGCTTGGAGAACTACACCGAGGCCATGATTCGGCTCTCATACATGGTTGTGTGGAGCCTACTGCAGAGGAGCTACGAGCCGAACAGCACGCTACTCACTGTGGAACTCTACGAGGCAAGGGTATAGGTGGCTGTGTCGCAGTGGAGGGTTATTAGTTGGCTGGTGATTAATGTTGCTTTCTCACTTTCTTGGATCACGGTCACAGTCCTGATGAAGAGAAGCAAGGAGCTGGTAGTAGTTGAAACAGTGCCTGATTTTATCCTGCGATTGTACACCGACTTTGAGAATGATACTAGGCACAGAGTTTTAGGAGTATAGAAAGTAAAACAAGATGTGATAATACCCCATCTCAATTCTGTCAGTCTTCCACACAACGGAGTCATTCGATGTATGGCTCGAAGAATAAACTGTAGCTACTTTAGGAGAGGCCCGTCACCCGAGACCGAGACTCTTCTCTTTCATCGGGGTTCTCGGCGTGTAAGGTATAACAAAATCAGCTGGGGTCGAGGTATAGATTGAGAACAATTAAAGAATACAACAGGCAATGATGGATTGAACATGGCCTCCACAGGAACATGTAGGCATATGAGATCATCATGAAACAAAGTAAAAGATTTCGAAAGCAGGGTCGTGCAGCCAACTTACCTGTGTCCAAAGACCTGCCTTGTTACGAGTCATATCACAGCACCCATCATGCACCCACTCCTCCCCCTGAGGGGCCAGGACTCATCTGCTTCCGCTCCAACCTTCCAAATTCCTCCTTCTGCGAAAACCTCACCTTTTGAATCTCCTCCTTAGCAATACTTGATCTCAACCTGTGCCCATCGCAACGCTGCTGAATCTTATCATTATAATCCCCTCACAATCTTGGCAATACAACGGGGATCTGGAGAAATTCTTCCTTTGGAGCATGTTAAGGTCCATGAGGTAGGTGTGGTTTGTAGGGTGGACGTGCATCTGGAGGATTGCGATAGTCCCGCGTTGGCTGAGATCCTCTCCTCTCAGGTCGACGTATAGGGATGGCGGATTTCTTGGTAGATTCGCAAGCTCGCTCAGAAGCGCAGAGAGTTGCTCGGTGGTATCGACGATAATGATGTTCTGAGTCATTGTGGCTGGTTTGGTCCTGTTGATGGGTTGTCAACATGAGCGAAAATACCATGAATGGAACTGTCAGAAGTTCGATGCACTCTTTTAGGGTGAATATCATGGGGTTTGCAACAGTGTGATTGTATTGCTTTTCCTTCTCTGTCCTCCCGTTCCTTCAAAGCCAGAGAACCTCCATTATATCTATACATGGTTACAACGTTGGTGGCAAACGGTACCATGTCCAGCTGGACTGGTTACGTCAGTTTCAGCTCCCATGAGCTCCTATTCAGCTTGGTTGACCAGAACCCTTTTCTGTCTGACAGGAACAAAGAAGTGTACTAACTGGGAGAAGTCTTTATGAGCTGAGATCATGAATGTAAACAAGATGTTTCAAATGATGGAGCAAAGTAGGTTCCTTTGGGCTGGAGACTGAATGGTTGATTATCCTATTGCAGTAAAATGTGGTGAAGTGGTGATCAAAGAAAGAGGAGATAAAGAAGTTCATGAACCGAATATTGATTATTTATAGTTTCTCACAGAAAAGAGATAGATTCACTTCAAGCATTTATTCACAAGGGAGCAGATATCCAAGAAGAGAATGGCCGCCTCTTGTGGTTCAAAAGCAATGCCATGAAAAAAAGGTTGGCCCTACCTGGAGTGAATATTGGAATACGTTCTGCAGTCAATCAGAGTCAAAACTATCATTCAAGGAGCATCTCAGATCAAGATGATTTTCTAACCAAAAAGCAGCCCAGACTACAATGGCCTGATAGCCTGAAGCTTCATTAACGGTGAATGTAGTAGCCATGCCAGTCACAGAGGATAAAAGCAAGCTCTTATAAGCGTGACTGACTGGGCTCTGAATGAGGACAAGTACCAGGATCAGGTACCATCATCACTGGCCACCTTGCGATATTGGCTCACTTCACCTATTGACTTGCTGTATATTTTTCATTCAATAATGACTAGCATATCCCGTCTCTCCACGGTAGCCTGTTTCAACAAGTCGTCATCAGCCACACACTTGTCAAGTGAAACCTTGGGAATCACCAAGTATAGCACAACGACCCTCTCCCAGCACGAGCCACTGGTTTTGAAGTCCCTCAACTTCCGTAACGTCATGAAGTGTGCACGTCCGTGACCACTGCTCCTCAGAATCCCATCTTGTAGTATACATCAAAGCGCTCACCCACTCCCCTCTCCTATGCTTTCCCGTCCACTGCTCCCCAGTCATCTCCACGCTCAACGCAATGAAAGATAACCTCCATGCAATTCGATATTGTTTTCTATCCCACGAAACGGTCTCGCTAATCTTCACCGACCTGCCTACCCTGCCTGCCCTAGGCGCCCAGAACCAATATTTCTTGACGACTTCATATCGTTTCGAGTAATTTAACACATACGTAATCTACAGCACAATCGCATTTGGCTGTTCTACGTCGAGAGCATCGGCGGAATGACAGTCCTTAGCTTGATGGTTTTTGTTGGCATGTTACCTGACCCAGGGGGACCGAGTTGAACAGGTAAAACTCAGCAGCCTACAGCAGTCGTGGAGGTTTCTTTGCTGAGATATCATCAGTCAAATCAATCAGTCATCTTGGAGCAGTTCTCAATCACTGGAGGGGCCCGCCACGAAACCGGCCCCTCCCATTCCGCCCATATCCACGATGAGAGATGCTTCCTTTGAGCACAAGGCTCGGAGATGAATACGCTAGAATGTGCTCGTTAAGTCCCCGAAGTTGTCCACGGAGGGTTGCCTTGAGGTGAAGCAGGAAGCCATAGTCCAAACGGTATGGATCGTCCCTGTTGGAATTGACACCTCTCTCGTAGGTAGTAAATGGGCCTCCGCTGTAGGAATCGCCTTTGAAGATTCCGTTCAGCATGAAGTCCGCCATCACGAGCTCCTCGTCCTCTTCTTCTCCCCCGACCTTGACTTCTTCATCGATGAGGAAGTTATTGACGCGTCAAACCTGTGGAAGAGTCTTGTGATGATACTCTCGTGCGCGGTCATGTTTTGGCACTCCCAGTAGGCTTAGTGTTCGGTAAAGACGATGCGCCGGTTAGAGAGGATGCCTTCCTGATATGTTCAGCCTCGAGTCCAGTAGCTCGACTTGAGAATATCGCGGCGGGGGTTTCGGAGTGTCGAGATCAGGGTGCTTCCGCTGTCAAGGATGCACTAGGGCTGTGGTCTTTGGGGGGGGGGTAGATCGAATCCCAGGGAGGCTTTGCTGACGCCGTTGCCAGCTGCCGCGACCAAGGTCACTTTAGCGTTCTCATAGATAATTGCAATTTTGGAGATCAGGTACGCTTTTTCGTCTTATTCTGGCTGGTTGATGTAGAGTTTGTCAATCCAGAGGTATCTAAGTCCAATATTATTATTATTATTCCTACTCCGTTCTGCCCTAATGGAAAGAGTGTGCCGGTCCTGCTGTTGCTATTTACATAGGAAAACCGTGCTCTAAGGCCGGGTGAAAAACCTATATCAGTAACAAATA